>PVIW01016236.1:0-17301 GCA_004026585.1 Noctilio leporinus | reverse complement strand
TTTTTTTTTTTTTTTTTTTTTTTTTTTTTTTTTTTTTTTTTTTTTTTTTTTTTTTTTTTTACTTTGCTGTCATTTATTTTGGTTTACTTGACATGGCTGTATTTTATTTAGATTTATTTGACTTTGCTGTAGTTTCTTTTGGTTTATTTGGCATAGTGGTATTTAATTTTGGTTTATTTGATGTTGCTGAATTTTACTTTGGCTTATTTGATTTTGCTGTGTTTATTTTGGTGTATTGTATGTTGCTGTATTTTATTTTGGTTTACTTGACTTTGTTGCAGCTTATTTTGTTTTACTGGACTTTGCTGTATTTTGTTTTGGTTTACTTCTCATTACTGTATTTTGTTTTGTTTTTCACTTTATCATATCTTGTTTTCACTTACTTGAGTTTATTCTATTTTACTATAATGGACTTTATTGTATTACAATATTTAAGTTATTTTATTTTATGGTCTTTAAGATACATTAAATTATTAGGTTATCTGTCATATTACAATATTTAATTTTTAAAATTTTATGTTCTTTAAGATTCATTAAAATAATTATTAGGCTATCAGCTGACTATTGTATTTTAATGTTTTTGATTATTGTTTTATATTTTAGTTAATTTGACTATTGTATTTCAGTTTACTGTGTTTAGTTTTAATTTACTTTGCTGTTTTCAGCTTTATTTTACTGTATTTAATTTACTTTAATTAAATTTATTTTACTTACCTTTATTTTTTTCTTTACTGTATTTTATTTCATTTTACTTACCTTGAGTTTATTTAAATTTGCTTTGCCTGAGTATGTTATCTTTTATTTCATTTTACGTTGGTTGAGGTTTTTCTTTCATTTAATTTTACCTTGGTTGAGTTTTTCTTTTGTTTCATTTTACTTTGAGTTTGTTTATTTTTATTTTGCCTAACTGTATTTTATTTTACTTTGTATTATTGGACTATAATCTCTTTTTTCTTACTTTATTGTATATTAGTGCCATGGCTTTTGTGGAGTGGAGGTCCCTAAGTGGGGGCGATGGGAGACTAAGAAAGACACAACACAGTTTAGAGAAAAGCGGGGGCCAGGAGGACCCCTTGGCTGGAGAGACTATGACCCTAAACATGGTCTCCAAGTTTACTTTATAGGCTCTGGTCAGATCCATCCCAAGGAGGTGTTTTGCAGGTGGAAGGGAACACCGAAGGCAAAGGTTGTCCCATTCCCAGGCTATCGAAACTACAAGGGTTTCTTTCACAATGGTTATAGCCCCATTCAGCTCCAGCTGGCGGTGACCTATTCCCTTCTCAGGCGCTGCTGCTTCGGGCAGCTGTCAGCCACTGGCCTGTTTCTGCTTGGCAGCTGCAAGGCATCAAGTGAGGCTTTGCCCAGCACTCGGTCTTCGCTTTGCAAGTCAGCTCTTGCCATCCCTTCCACGTTCCTTTCCTTGACTCCTTTCCACCCTTTCCTCCGACTTTTTCTTTTCACTTGGTTTCCTTTTCATGTTGTCATGGGGCTGTTCTTGGACTTTATCTTCTTTTCTATTTGAGTGGAGTTGGATTGGTTTAATTTCACTGAATTGCTTTGACTTGGTTTCATTTTCCCTCATGTTGCTCTACTTGACCTTACTTCAGTCTATTGGACTGTATTTTACCTTGATTCCCTTTTGAGTTGAGTTTCTTTGATTGGAGCTGAGTTTATTGTATTTGACTTGTTTGTTGTATTGGACTTGAGTTTGTTTTTCTGTAGTTCAGTCCACTTTCTTTTATTTGACTTTGCGTTTGTTCCTTTCATTTAGGTGTCTTTTTAATCGATCTCAGTTGACTTTGCTTTAGTTTGTCTTATTGAACTAGTTTAGTTTGCTTCAGTTTATTTTCTTTAAGTGTATTTCACTTTGATTTATTTTACGGTGCCTTTCTTTGATTTACGTTTACTTTGGTTTAGTTTGCTTTATTTTACTGTAGTTTACTGTGTTTTAGTTTTTTTCAATTTGCTTCACTTTGCTTTACTTCATTGGGCTTTGCTTTATTTTCTTTTATTTGACCTTATTTTATTGGAGTTTAGTTTTGTTTAGTTTTATTTAACTAAACTTAATTTTACATAATTTTATTTGGTTTTCATGTATTTCATTTTATGAGATATTATTGTATTTGACTTGCCTTTATTTTACATAATTATAGTTCATTTTATTTTATTGGCCTTTAGTTTTTCATTTTACTGAATTTCAGTTTGTTTTAATTTTGCTGTATTATTCTTTGCTTTTTTTGAGTTTGCTTTTCTTTTTTCTTTTTTAAAATTTTATTATTGTTGTATTACATCCATCCCCTTTTTGTTCCCCTCTGTCCCCCTCCCCACCCACCCACCCATTCCCCCCAAAGTCAATCCCACATTGAGTTTGCTTTTCTTTAATTCCATTTCTTTTACTGTTTTGTTTCAACTATGTTTCACTTTCTTTTAATTTACTGTATCTCAGTTGCTTTTATTTTTACCTAATTTTGCTTAATATAATGTGTTTTATGTTGCTAGGCTGTATTTTATTTTGCAGTATTAAAAATCAGTTGTTTTATTTTACTATATTTGGTTTTTTTTTTGCTTATACTGCATTTGAGCAGTTTTATTCCACTTTATTAGACCTTCGTTGTATTTTGCTTTGTCTGAGCACTGTTTTTTTCTACTTCATTTGAGTTTAGTTTGTTTTGTTTTACTTTACTTTAGCTTAGTTTGTTTTATTTTATTTTCCTTGACTAGTTAGAGTTAGGATTAGGGTAAGGGGTTAGGCTTAGGGTTAGGGTTAGGGATTAGGGTTAGGGTTAGGGTTAGGCGTTAGGGGTTAGGTTAGAGTGTGTTCATGAAGCTGAGCAGAAGTAGAGGCATTGTGGGAGTCTGCTTGAGAGAAATAGTTGCTGACATGTGAGCAATAGCCTAGTAGGACATGCAGTGATGAGTCTTCTGCACCTAGGAAGCTGGAAGGTGCACCTGCAGAAGTCCTTTGTGCAGGGGATTTTCCTATGGGCCAGGATGGCCGGGAGTCTCTCTTCCCCTTGCTGCAGAGTCCTGGAGCAGTCGTCCCCATCAGCCTCCAGGGAAGGCAGTGCCAGCTTGTGTACCAGTGTCCTTCTCACTGAGCTTGTGAGGAAGTGATAGGTTCCAAACTGACATCAGTCTCTGGGTGATGACTCACAGCAAGGCAGCTTTGAGAGTTCGGTGTGTCTGTGTAGAGTTGTTTAAATCTTTCAAGTACTAATGTTCTTCATTTTCAGGGTAGGGGATGGGAGGAACATCTGGGTGCACTAGTCTCTCTTACATCCCTGCCCCTGGGACCCTGTCCACCAGCCAGTGATGCATCCTGGCTGTTCATGCAACCAGCTACCCCTTGGCTGGCTGCCTTGCACAGCCTCCCCTGAGTCTCCCCAGGCCTTTTCAGTCCGTCTTGATGAGAAAATCAGGTATGTTTAGTGCTGTAACGAATGTCTGATAATGCCAAACAATGTTCAGCAGTGTGCACTTGTAAAGAAGTGAGTGCTTCCTGGGTTATCAGTCTGCATGGATGTGACTGCCATGGGTGGATGAAAGTGTGGGAAGGCCATGTGTTGTTGGGTGACGGGCACCCAGTGCCAGCAGTGACCCATTGCACCCTCCCCTGCTGCGCAGCTGGATATGGGGGGCTGGCTGGGGAGAGTCCTCTGGGAGAGCACATGGTAAGGTGTAGTGTGTTTGCTCTGTAGGAAGGGTGTAATATGTCTGGTGATAGGAATGTGCTGGTTGACATTGGTCTAGGTGTCCCTGTGATGTCCCATGAAGCCCTGTGTAGGACCCCTGCCAGCCATTGTGATCACCTGGGGGGAGGGGCGGGTGGGTGTATCAGTCCTGGGTCATGCTGCTGCATTCAGAGGAGCCCTGTGGCTGAGAAAGAGGACAGGGGACATCCAAGGGGAGGCAGACAAGTGTCATGTGACATCTGTGGTAGCAGAAGGATGTCCTCCCTGAGGCCAGTGGTGTGTATAGGGAAGCGCTGCCCAGCGTGTGTCTGTCCTGGGTACCCTTTTTACTGCTGCCCTCCAAGGAGGGCAAGGGAACCTTCAGTGCTGGAGGTCATCAGGCCCATGTCCTAGGCTTCTTGCTCCAGGTACCTGCTTGCCGACCCACGTGCAGCCTGTGAGTGCTCCTTCTAGGTCACTGGTTCCCAAGGGGCCCCAATGTGGCGCTGGGTGGAGCTTCATCCACGGAGCCCCACCAGGCAGGGCTATTCGCAAAACATTTATATCAAAGAGCTTATATAGGTTGTATTTAATTTTAGAGAGAGGGGAAAGGAAGGAGAAAGGGAGTGAGAAGAACATCCACATTCAGTCTTCTGGGGACTCTGCCTACGATGCAGGGAGATTCCCTGACAGCACATTGAACCAGTGACTCTGCGGATGGACATTCTTTCCATCGGTCCAGCGCTGGTCATGGCTGGAATACTGTTACATTTGGTACTGGAGATTTTCAAGGAGAATAAGACAGCATGCATTCATGAAGTGACCTTAGTCATGAGAAAGGCTAATAACCTGCAAGAAAATAGGAAGAAAGGAGAAGTAAAAAATAGTATTTTAGAATTGTAATAATGACCTGAAATTCTAACGGGGTTGGTATGACTGTAGTTGAATTTGGGAACTGGGGCAAGGGTTCAGTTCTGTGCCGTTTGGATGGAAATGTAGGTTTTGTGCTGCTACAGGCAGAGCACAGTGTGTCATGGTCAGCACTAGGGGTCGCTGTTTCTCTGCCTCCCAGGTGGTTTTTAGCCTTCATCTCCTGCATTCAACCCTTTGGAGACACACCTTCTTTGACCCCAGCCAGAGGACAGTGTGTCCGCAAACTAAAATGTCCCCTGGGGGCCCCATCAAAGTTGAGTTAAAAAGCACCGATCTCCATAGTTCTGGACAAGGAATCTTGCTGAGTGGGCAGAACTTCGTTTATCTCTCATTCCATGGCAAGCATGTTCTAACTCCAGTTGTGGTTCATAGTGGGAGTGAGGGGGTTATTTTGATGTATAAAGAAGAGTGATTGGTAGTTACAGTTAGTTTCTGATTTCTTGTTTCAAGACCATGAAAGCAAGAATGGCTGGGACCCCCAGTTCAGGAAAGTGGGGTGGCTGAGAGGTTACGGACCTCTCCTGGGAAAAAGAAGCATGATGAATTTACTTAGTATACAGATAGAACATTTGCTGTTAGGTGTTTGTTCTATGTCTGCACGGTTCGATGTCATGTATGAGCATTGTCATTGATTTTCCTCTGTTCTCCATCTCTATAGGCATGAAATCACATTTTTGAGGGTAGCCCTTTGAAGTCATGGAGTCATGGGTGTTTTTCATGGAGTCACAGCTCCATGAATGTTGTGAGGATTTGGTTCCAGTCCCCCAGGTGGCACCTGGCCACTGAGGTTGTTGAAGTGAGAAGAATTTTGACACGGGGAATGTGCTGGGGCAACCCTGTGACAGTCTAAGGAAGGGGTGCAGAGTGCAGGAGGAAAAGTGTATCTTGTGAATTTTGGAATCAGAATCAGTCAGAGGACGGGTTCTATGTAATGTGATGAAACCATTTCAAAAGTGATGCAGGATCCCCGAGAAGAAATAGCGATGGTTCATGGCAGTGTGACTCATTGTTTCTGGTTTTGTCAGGGGTCCCTTCACCTCCTGACCTTTTTAGTGGTGTCTTGTCAGCGAAGGGAACTTGTTGCCAATGTTGACCAGATGGGTGATAAACATACATGTAATTATTTGAAAGTTTAAAAGTTTCAAATTGTTTGAGTGTTAGCTTCCATGCCACCCATTGCAAGAGAGGCAGTGTTTCAGGGGCAGGATGTCCCTGGACAAGATTTTTCAGTTGGAATGCAGTGTGAACAGTGCAGGGCAAGGTTCACCATTGTCCTTCGTTAGCAACCCTTTGTTTTTGATGGATTCTTGCCCCTGGCATTTCCTGCCCTTTCAAGTGCTGGTGAGCATCCATCTCCCCTAGTCTGTGCAGCAGGTCCCACCCTCCATTTCTATCCCGTCCTGAGACTTTGAAATGGCTGAATTCACAGGCTCAGTCCCCTTCCAGGCAAAACTGCCATCAACTCAAGTAACACTGCAGTACATGCAGATTTAAAATTTTTTTTAAGATTTTCTTTATTATTTTTAGATAGAGGGGAAAGGAGAGAGGGAGAGAGACATCCATGTATGGTTGCCTTTCACCTGCCTCCAGCTACAGACCTGGCTGGAGACCTGCCTTGCAACCTCATTATGTGCCCTGGCTGGGAATCGAACCAGTGACATTTGGGTTCGCAGGCCGGCACCTTATCCACTGCTCCACTAGTCAGGGTAGATTTAATTTTTGAAAGCTGTATGAAGTGCCTTTAGTGTGCACTATGTTTATTATTTCACATGCTGAAAATTTTAAAGTGGGACTGTGAGTCATTAGAGAGAGAAGCACGCATGTGAGTTTGTTCTTTACATGACCTCGGCCCGAGATTCATGCTCCTGCTGTGACCCAGGCTCATGCCCAGACAGGGCATCGAATGGGAGAGCATCTGGTGTATAGGGTGGTGCTCCATGCAATGTTGCTTGAGGTCCTTGCTCAGTGTCAGCTGTCCTAAAATGCTGTTGCTGACATTGGAATAACCATATATAGTGGATGGGATGTGATGAGAATCGTACGTCCAAAGCATGTTGTGTGCATGTGAGGAGCGAGCAGTCCCTGTGTGGTTAGTGTGCCGATGAGCGCTGGAGAGAGCAGGACACGTTGTTGATGTGCTTGTTGTTGGAAGTTGATCTGCAGCCTCCTAGGGTTGGTGTTTGAGACTTTTAAAAGAGAATTAGGTTTTCAGACTAATGTGGAAATCTGTAGCTTTGTGACATATGTGTGCATGTACAGGTGAGGAACATGGCACGTGTATTGGTATATGGTCTTTGTAGTATCTTGAATTTCAAAGTATTTTGTTGTCTTAAGATGCGTTTGGGTAGTGAGGTTCCCTGGAGGTGTACGTCATCAGTCACAAGATGTAGGACTGTCCAGGCCTCCATGAATGGTGGCCTAAGGGGCCCAGGGGCAGGAGAGTGACTGTGTCTGGTTTTTGTGCTGCCAGGGTAGTGGAGACTCAGTGTGTTTCATGTGGGTCAAAAGGTCATTTTTGTGCTGGTCTCCCCCCCAGTCCCCCCATTAGGGTGAGGCGGTGGTCACTGGTTTTGGAGGGTATTTGAAACAGTGTAGGTGGATTGCACTGTGAATGCTGATCTTTCACTGTGTCTATGTATAAGAAGTCGTTCCGGACCCGTGAATGTCAGGAATGTCCATCCTGAAGGTGGATGGAGATCATTGTTTCTCTGTAGTCACAGCAAAATTCACCTGGAGTCGTTCTCTGCTGCGAGAGCTGAAGTTGTGAAATTGTTGGGAAGGTGGCAGAGGTCGTGGAAGGAGTGGGTCGTTAGCTCGTTCAATCAGGTGGCTGTTGTAAATGAATGAGGAGCCCAGCATCGAATGTGTTCACAGAAGCCCAATGAAGGTCAAGTGCAAGCGGAGGGTGTGTCCTGTTGTCAGCGTGCGTCTGCGAGTGGCTGTCCTGGGCGGGTTTGGTTGTCCTGTTCTTGATGATGGTTTGTGAAAAGGTCTAATGAGGTGGATTTTTCAGTGACCTTGGGAGTCATCGCAGAAGAAAGAGAAGAGAGAGAGGCCCAGGAGGATGGGGTGGCTGTCACACCCTTCGTGGCACCATGTAGGCAGATTTTCCAATGTGCAGGTGTGCCTACACTTTGTCCGTCAATGGCTTTCTCTGTGGCGGCTACCAATTGTTATTTCATTGTGTGTCTAGGCCCTTCCTTCCATGGTATCCTGACAGTAGGACATGAAACCTGCCCATGTGTCTGCTCCAGGCCTTGTTGGGTGATTTATTTTGGGGGGCAGGGAATGTAGGATTTTTGATATCCGTTGGTGTGGGCATAGATTGGATCCCTTTGGAAAGGCAGCGTGCAGAGCTCATCATCGTCATTTTCCTTGGAAAGTGGGAAAGTGCAGGTGTCCACTCAGAAGAGTCAGTCCAGTGATGAAGAACACTCAGTCTGTGTATTTATCCAGTGATGCAGTTACCCATCCACCTGTCCACCTGTCCATGAACCCATCCCTCAAGTCGTGTATCCACCTGTCCACCTGTCCATCTGTTTATGAACCAGTCCCTCTAGTCATGTGTCCACCCGGTGATTCACTTAGTCACTCAGGTAGTCAGTCAGGTAGTCACTTCCTTGTTCTTCCCTTCCATTCTCTCCCTCCCTTGCTCCCTCTCTCCCCTCTCCCCTTCCTTCCTTCATTCCATGCATTTGCCCATCTGTGCACTCTGGTGGTTAGTTGGTCACTCCGTTAATGATTGAAATGTGTATCTCTGTATGTACCCAAGTGCTGTACAATAATAAAGCACCTAGGAAGTCCATTTAAGCAGTGAACCTGTCCTTTTGGGAATGTTCAGGTGCAGCATGGTAGGTTTGGGGTTCGTAGTGAGAGCTGTTCTTAGGGGGAGTCCTACTCCCCCTACACCCTATGCATTGGTTCTCTTTCCCTGTCTGTGTCTTTCCCTGTCTACTTCCCTTTACCCCCCATCTATGTCTCCATGTTTGTCACCCTCTCCTGTACTCCACTTTCCTGGTTTTGCCTTTCTGTCCCCACACTGCCCGTCTTTGTCTGCTTCTCCTTCCATCCCTCCCTCCCTTCCTTCTCCAATGTCTGTGCTTCTGGTTTTCTCAGATTTGTTATGTGTTCACCTGTCACATTTCGTACCCCAGTGGATCACCCTTGGTGTTGTCCATGGTTGTTTGAAGTGGAACGGATCCAATTTCCAAGTTATGGATAAAAGTGAGTGGCAGAGAATAGAGGTAATCAGGGTGGCGTGTGCTTGTGAAGTTTGTCAGAAGTAGAGGATGGGTGGGAACCTGCTGGAGAAAAACACTAGCTGAGACGTGACCTAGGAATAATGTAGTTGTCAGACATGCGGTGCACTGACTGCTGTGTCCTGCAGGCCTGGAGCCACGCTGAGTGGAGTCATTGGTGGGACTGCTGAGGGCATGTGGGGGCCAGTGGTCCTAATTCCTCTGGTCCACGGCCCCTGGAACAGTTCATGGAGCAGCCGTCACCCCTCAACAGGGTATGAATCCATGAGCAGCTCCCAGGCTGGTGGTGTCCCCCGTCCCACCTGTCTAACGGGAACCCTGCCTGGCATCATGGCTCTGGTCCTGGATGTTTACTGACCCAGCCACCATCTTCAGCGTTCAGGCTGGTGTTGCCTCCATGGATTCCCAGCAAGTTGTGTCTCCCTGGAGAAACCAGGTTGGTGTGAATGCAAATGTGTTTTTCCTACCACCAAAGAGGTCCGGGCAGCCTGGAGTCCAGAGTGAGGGAGTGCTCAGAGGGGTATCGTGCAGCACAGGCCTTGTGTAGAGTTTGAAAATGTTACCATCAGGTGAAAGTGTCTGACAGGAGCTGTGAGGCAGCAGCTGTTTCCAGGGCAGCGAGGGATTCTTCCTCGTTGGTTACGTGGGGACGTGGTAAGCTCCTGAGGGGCACCTGGGTGTGAGCATCTGTGGGGACAATTTGGATGCATGGTGGACGTTGTGGGTGGCTGACCCCAACAGGTGCAGCAGGGAAGGTGGGAGGGAGCAAGCCCCCATCTTGCCTTCAAGGGTGAAACGGAAAGGAGAGCTGTGGTGGGGATTGTGGGGTGAGAAACAGAAGGTCCTTTGAGCTTTGTCATTTTTCTGGGAATGGCAGTTTGTGTCAGTGGTCACTTGCCCATAGCCAGAGGTGATGCAGTGTGACCTCCGTGCTGTTGAGCTGGATCCTGGGGGCTTGTGTGGCAGAGGGGCTGTGGAGGGGGAAACAGGTGTGAGCCCGCTCTGTCTGCGTGAAGGGTCTCCTGAGTCTGGTGTTAGGACTTGTGGTTTGGCTGTATTTCATGGGTGACTGTGGGTTATGGTGAAGGCCTAGCCAGGGTCCCCCAGATGCCATTTAGAGATTTTTTTGGGCAGTGCCTAGTGCAGCAGCACCTGAGCAAGACCCCAGAGGCAGCATTGGAGTGAGAGAAGGAAGGAGAGCTACGAAGAGGACATGGGGAGCCTGTACGCCTCCTGGTGGCAGAAGTATGACACTTGGCCTTTGTCCAATTCCAGGTCAGCGGAGTTTGTGGGAAAGAGCTGTGCAGTTGAACCCGGTGTGGGTGCCCTTGCTGCTAGGTAAATAGCAAAGGAACATTTCTGCCAAGCCAGCATTGGAAGAATTGCAAGCATGTTGGTTTGTTGCCATGCTGTGGGTAGTTTTGCGAAGAACACGTTTGTGTGGGATGTTGGCCAAAGTGATGTTAAGACAGTGGAGTATCAAAGATAGTTGATGGCATTGTTACTTAGAAGCGTATTTCAGAATATGTCCTTATAAGAGTGGCTTTCCAGACAATTGGGCAATGGATCAATAAATGAATTTTGTATACATAATTTAGTTTTTATTTTTAGAGAGAAGGGAAGGGAGAGAGGAAGTGAGACATCCATGTATGGTTGTCTGTCAACTGCCTCCAGCTACAGACCTGGCTGGAGACCTGGCTTGATTATGTTGCCCTGGCTGGAAATCAAACCAGTGACCTTTGGGTTCACAGGCCATTGCCTTATCTGCTGTGTCACCAGCCAGGGCTTATTATATAGTATTTAGAAAAGCATTAGCCCTGGTTGGTAGCATAAGCAGATAAGGCGCCGGCCTGTGAACTCAAAGGTTCAATTCCCAGTCGGGGCACATAACCAGGTTGCAAGCCAGGTCTCCAGCCAGGTCCATAGCTGGAGGCAGGTGAAAGGAAACCATACATTGATTCTTCTCTCCCTCTCTGCCTCTATGCCTTTCCCTCTCTCTCTGGAAAGAAAGAAAGAAAGAAAGAAAGAAAGAAAGAAAGAAAGAAAGAAAGAAAGAAAGAAAGAAAGAGAGAAAGAGAGAAAGAGAGAAAGAGAGAAAGAGAGAGAGAGAGAGAGAGAGAGAGAGAGAGAGAGAGAGAGAGAGAGAGAGAGAGAGAGAGAGAGAGAAAGGGAGAAAGGGTGAAAGGAAAGAAAGAAAGAAAGAAAGAAAGAAAGAAAGAAAGAAAGAAAGAAAGACATTAAATTCCAGTGACATCGTGTGATCCTTATTATGGTGAAATTTTGAGTGTCCTTAAAAGTGCTGTTTATAACGAGCAAGTTTTGCTGATTTCCAGCCTTCAGAGTCTCTAGTGGCCTTGCTGGTCTCTTCCTAAGCAGGTAAAGAAACAGGTGTGAGATGGACATATGAGGCCAGGGTTCTCCACCTCATTTTCCAGGCACCTCTTGACCCCGTCAGGTAGCCGGTCATCATGCCTTGTCTGCCACCCTGTGTATGAGACCAAGAGGTCATCCCCGTGCAGGTGTTGGAAATGTTGTTGGCTAATGGCTGCATTCTGGGTGCTTAGCCCTATTCCTCCATCTCTTCCTAGGTGACAGCTATGAGCCAGGAGGACATGCTGCAGGGAGAACAGGCTTCCTCGGCTTCCCAGGGCTGCTGTGGGCCCCTGTGGAGGTGCAGATGCTGTTCCCCAGGTGTGGGTGAAGAAGGGGCATGAGCTAGAATGAGTGTCATGGCTTCTTTTCTGAAGCAAGTTTGTCTCCTGGGAAGAAGCAGTGTCTATTGTGGTGCAGATGCTGGAGCAGGTGAACCATGCCTGGGTCTTCTTTTGGAGGGCATTTCCACCCTCACCAGTGTCCCGCTGGTTCCATGTTTTCTGTTGTGGGACAGGAGAGGGGCATGCTGAGGCAGTGACCCCATGTGGGGGGAGGATGATCCTTGCGTCCCTGGGGAGGAGCACCAGCAGAATTGTTGCGGGAGGTGGCAGGATAGCACCAGGCCAGCGGGTCATAGGTGTGTGGGTGGTTTTCATCAACACTTTTCATGCTGCCTATGTGGGTTGCGTCTGACATTATTGTGCATTGTACTTGTGTGTAGAGAGGGACGTGCCTCCCTGGCAGATGTCCCCATACTGTCCTCTACAGTAGAGCCCTTGCAGTCCCAGCATCCCCGAGAGCATTCTCCCTGCCAGGATGGAGTGAGCAACATCCCTGTGATGCCTCCGCCGGGGCCTATTATCAAGCATGTGTCCTCTGTCAGGCTGTGCTGAGTGGCACCTCCTCCACCTGGGCTTGGAGTCTCTCTCAGATCCTGAGCCACCCCACCCAGGCTTTCTTTCCTCCCTGTGGCTGCGGGTTCAGGATAGTTAGAGGGATTCTCCCTGGGGGTGGGGGTGGGGAATGAGGGGCATTAGGGTATTTTGTGGGCAACAGCACCAGGAAGGATAGTTTAGTGCCAGCAGTCCTTGCAGAGCGTGGTGCCATCAAGAAGGGAAGTGTGTGGGTTGTTCATAGGCCAGTTTAGTCAGAGGTTGGCTGCGAGGGCAGCATGGCTGTTCCTTCTAGTGTTCAAGGTCATTCCAGGTGAGCTGGGGAGCATCAGCCGTGGGTCAGGTCTGCGTCGTCCTTTCCTAGGTAAGGAGCCTCCCATTGCCCGTCAGGCTGCTCTTCAAGGTCTCCTCAGCTCCCTGGAGAGACAGGAGTTTCAAGCCATTGCTGCCGTGTTGTGTTCATCTCGGAAGGGTTCGTGCAGGGGAGGCCCGTTCAGGAAGGAGCCCTTGTGAAGCAGCAGGTGAGGTCAGGTGAGCCTCAAGAAGGCTGTGGGTGTTTTAAAGAAGAAAGAGGGGATGAATAATTTCAATCTATGCGTTGTGTTTTCTACTCAAAGTGAGAATCCTTTTGTTGACCGTGTCTGTCCATGTTCCATGAAGAGGAAAACGGCTGGAAAAATAACAGCGAAAGTGTTCCTAATTGGTCTGGGTAGAAACGTCCATACCCTATGTGACAGGTGCACTTGTGTATTTGTGAGGTTTGAGTTTGGGAGTGTCTATCATAGGATTCATGGTTTGTGCTATGGAGCAAAGATGTGCGAATGTTCGTGTTTGTTCCAGAAACCTGTAGGAGGATCACTGCCATGTGGCAGGTTTTTAGAGTGTGGCATTTCTATTCCTATGGAAGATACATGTGTTTGAAATAGCCATGGGGTTCAAGGTGAGGGTTCATTCAAAGTATATTCCATTAGTTGTAAAAGTCAGAACTTGGAAGCAACGCGATCTTTTGAAGTGCACTTTCTTTGATTGTCATCCTTTGGATGGGTCTTGCAGTTTTTCCACCGAGCATCACTGCCCTGTTGCATGTGTGCATGTGTGTGTGTGTGTACACGCGTGCTTCCATGACACGGTCCTGTTGGGTACTCTCAGCCCATCCCAGAGCAGCATGAAAGGTGATGTGAGTGTGGACTCCAAAGTCCTGGGCATATGGTAATTATTCCACAAGTCAGTTTAGTTGGTGGTGCCCTGTCTCTGAATAGAGGTCAGCTCTTTTGTGGATGGTAAAGGTGATTTTCATCTTCATGGTCTGCTACTGGATGGAATGGTATTATCATGAAGAATTGCTGTATGTATTAGAAATCACACCAATGGGGAGGAAATGCTCTTTATACATCATCATACTGTTTGATCGGAATTGTACCACGTGTTAGGAGATCCGTTTTATGGTATTGGAGTTTCCATATCCTAGGGTGTTGGGCTATGTAATTTTGAATGTTGACCTAAAGAGACAAAGGATGTGTTTGCGATGTCCTGGAAGGAGGGTTATTAGGTTGCATCCACGAGCCATTTCAAATGTTCGTTTGCACCACCGTGTGTCATGCGTCTCATCTTGCAGTCAGCCTTTCTTCTCAGTGATGGCGTCCATCACTATAAGCCAGGGATGTTGTTTGCATGCACCGTAAATGTCATCATGTATAGTGGTGCAAAAGCAAGGGTGGGCCAGGGACAGGGTGGAAAGCTCTCCAAAGGGTTGCTTGTGGCACGGTGGCCAGAGGGCCAAGGGTGCCCAGTGCATGGTGAGAAGCCATATGTTTAGGGTCCAGGAGTGCAGGGACCCTGTGTGTCCAGGGCCAGGAGCCAAGAGAGCAAGAGCTTTGTTGTGGGCATGTGTGCACTTGGTGGGCAGTGCAGAAGAATGTGCACGGGTAGAGATGGGCGAAGTTGGAAGCAGGTTTTTTGGGGTGTCTGTGAGTACCCACCACAGGTGTGAGGGGTCCATGGTCGAGACATGTTGCTCCGGACTGCATGCGTTCAAGTTGCTGTCAAGTAGACACACAAGGGAAGGGAGCCTGTTCATGAAATGGGGGGCAGTTCCCATAAGGAAATTGGGGAAGTTTTTATCCCTGATGGGGGGTGAGACAGAGAGTTGGAAAGACGCTCCTCCTCCCAGAGCAAACAGGGTGCATTTTGCGATGTGGGGATGCCGCCCACGTGCACCAGTGGAAGTGGGTGTTGTTTGTGGGAGCAGCAAGGGGGGGCAGCTGGTGTTCAGCTCAAGGGAGGGATGGAGGCAGGGTCCCGAGTGGCAGAGTCAGTCACTTAGTGCTGGAGAGATGGGAGGGTGGCGGAGCGACGGAGTGCTGAGTGGTGATGCTGGGGCAGGGGTTGTAGGTTGGTGTCGGGGACATTGGCCACAAGGCATCCACCCTGTCAGCAGCGGGAATGGGTGGTGGGACGGAGTCCGGGGGACCTGCCTCAGTGCTGGTGTCTGCACGAGTTTTCTATGTTAGCAGGGTGGATTGTTAGGAGTTTGGAGAGGTTAAGTTACCAGAATATGTGTGTTTCATAAGTAGAAGAACCGGAGGATAGGATGGTGGTCGTGTGTTGTAGTTTCTTTCTTTCCCAGGGAAAACTGGTCAGATTTTCAGTGTTTATGTAAGCGTCTTGTCCATGGTGGTCCCTGGTGGTGCCAGGGTGTATGAAGCTGGTGTACGTGCTGCAGAGAAGTTGGAGGGGCAATGTGTGTGAGTGAGTGTGTGTGTGTGTCCACGTGGAGGTGAAACGCTGTCCTGCAGTGTGGTTGGTGCAGGACGGCAGCTGAACCTGGTGCAGAACTGTGTGAAGCTTGAGCGAGAAAAGCTGGGGGAAGATGTGAGGGTCTGGAGTGGTGTCATCTGTGAGTTGTTAGTGCTGCTTAGCGTGTCCACGGTGCATGTGTTCTTCACTGGAAAGCAATGTAGGGTTTGGGAGGCCTGCGTGGTGGATGTGAGGGGTTTTCCGTGAGTGACAACGTGGTTGGGCTTGTCACGTAGAGCTCAGCTCCTGATGCTGTGACCTGTGGAGCGAGAATCAGTCCTGTGAGTTGTGTCGTCATGAAACAGTCATCTCAGGGATGGCTGTGTAGCTCAGGATTTCAAGTCTCCAGGTCTTCCTTCTCCTGTGGACATTTTATCATTAGGGAATCTGTCGGCATCATTGAGGAGACAATTTGCAAGCAATTAATCAATAAATAAAGTAATTAATTTAGGTGGTAACCTTAGAGTTTCAGCTTCTCTGGCAGCATTTGCAAGAGGGGCAGCCTCTCAGCTCAGGATGCAAATGCGCATGTATGTTGAGTGCGAATGCAGTGTTTGCCATCTTCAGCTTGTCCTGCCTGTTCTGTCATCCTGGCCTTTGTTGGAGGCTATTCACGGTGTGGGGGTTTCCGGCTCCTGTTTCAGCTCATCAGCATTTCTGCTCCAGCTGTGCCTGTGGGGAACCCCCTTCCTTCCCTGTTCTCTGAAATGGCTGCCTGCGTCCCCCTAACTGGCATTTGGGGCAAGAATTCCTGCCGCTGAAGGACACAGTACCGGACACTGTCATCCCTTTTGGAAGGGCATCTACGTGCCTTCCGTGTGGTGGGATGCAGTCGCGAGGTGTGTCTGAGTAGTATGGGGGAAGCCTCTCTAGGTTGTTGTGGGGAGGTGGGCCCTCTGGAGTGAGTCCCCTGCGTGTCCACGGAGGGGGCTCCCTCAGTTTGGCTCTGTTGTGCCCCTTGGAAGGCAGGCGCAATCCCCTCTGGCCCTGAGCATACCTCACAGCGTTGTCCCTGGACAGTTGGAGATGCTGGCAGCCTAGGTGTCCGTGCTGGGGGCCATGAACCATGAGGTTGTCAGTGTGTCCTGCTGCAGGGTGTGATCACCAGCTTCCGGCTTGTGTCCTGTATTCCTTGTGGCACTGATGTGCCTGTCCCCCGTCAGAGGAGGGAGTCTCTCAGAGGGTGTTGATTACTTTGTGGGATGGTCACAGAGGGGGGCTTGTTGGGGGAAGCTCGTGGTGGGGAGGGCTTTCCAAGGGGATCAGGATGGGTTAGGGCTAGGGTTAGGGTTAGGGGTTAGGGTTGGGGTTGGGGTTGGGGTTAGGGTTAGGGTTTACGGTTAGGGTTAGGGGTTAGGGATAGGGGTAGGGTTGGGTTTGGGATTGGGGTTGGGGTTAGAGTTAGGGATAAGGGTTAGGGTTGGGGTTGGGATTAGTGTTAGGGCTTAGGGTTATGGTTAGGGTTAAGGGTTAGGCTTATGGTTAGGGGTTAGGGTAAGGGGTTAGGGTTAAGGGTTAGGGTTAGGGTTACGGTTAGGGCTAGGGTTAGGGTTTAGGGTTAGGGGTAGGGTTAGGTTTAGGGTTAGGGTAGGGTTAGAGTTAGGGTTTAGGGTTAGGGATAGGGATTAGGGTTAGGGTTTAGGGTTAGGGTTATGGTTAAGGGTTAGGGTTAGGGTCAGGGTTTAGTGTTTAGGGTTAGGGTTAGGGCTAGGGTTAGTGTTAGGTTAGGGTTAGGGTTAGAGTTCACGTTAGACCTAGGAGTAGAGTTAGGGTTCACTTAAGGTTAGGTTTAGGGGTTCAGGTTAGGGTCAGGGTTAGGGTTCACCTTAGGTCTAGGGCTAGGGTTAGGATTAGCGCTAGCTGAAGCCCTCTCCTATACCCTATGGTGTGGTTTTACAGGTTGGAAGGGTTAAGGCCCTTAAGTCAGTTAATTATTCTGGAGCTATTTGAGTAGGCTTTATAGCAGGTGTGTTGCCGGATTGTATATTCCTAACATGTTGATTCAACATGAAATCTAGGCTTCTATTGCCGTTATGCCATCCTCCTCACAGGTGCACTTTGACCTTTTCCCAATGGCATTGACTGCTGTGATGGGGGGCTTAAGTGACACGTACATATTGGTATTTTGCATGCCACTGCAGCAGCTGTGTGAACTTAATCAAATGCAGTTGTATTTGATCTCCTAGACCTATGAGTACAGCTGCCTCCAGAGCATTAAGCTTAGCTTCTAGCTTCACATCAATAGTACTTTCAGTCTTAAAGCCACAGAAGTGTTCCGAGCTAGGCTATTGACGAAGTCAGCCTTTTGGACGCTTTGGGCAATTCAAGGCCTGAGGTACTTCTGCAAAAACACTTGGAGGCTGGCATCCTCATCCC
>PVIW01016235.1:0-17286 GCA_004026585.1 Noctilio leporinus | reverse complement strand
TAGCCACAGAGTGAATAGACTTTAATTCGAGAGTAGGGGAGGGTCTTGGGTATTTAGGTGGATTGAGGTATGGGGGGGATTAAGAATATGTGAGGAGTAACTTTTGCAAAGGATATGTTGGGGCTTAATAGTTCATATTGCTCTCGGTATAACTCAGGTGCTTGAGATTGGCAGCAATCCCTTTCCTGAGGCTGCCTCTTTTTCTTGGTCAGGACTTTACAGTCTATAGTCTATATTGTAGCCGGTCTTGGCGCGTGGCAGGGCCTCTGATTGTCACAGTAGGGCTGATTCTGAGTGTCCGCCCCCAGGTAGGCTGGGCCTTCAGCAGCCTGGCTGGGTTTTAGGGCTGCCAGTGTTCTGGAGCCCACAGGGTGCCCCCTCCCACTCCTGGCAGAGGTTCCTGCCCAGGACGCGCACCCAGCACTTCTGCAGGGCAGCCCGCAATTTCGCTGGTCCCTGTGATGACTGGCCCCACCCCCGCAGTTCCGGGAGGAGGTTGTGCCTGTCAGTCAACACTGTCCGGGGTCCGCCTACACTGTGCCGCCCTTCCGGGGCGGGCACCATGCCTCCAAGCCAACCAGCTCTCCTCGGGGTCCTTTACGTGGCCTCTGTGATGAGCCCCTCCCAGGCGTGGGCAGTACGGCCTTTGTCTCTGGCAGTGGCGGGTCAGTTGCCCCTGCCACTAATTCCCAGCTCCCCCGCTCGCCGCTTGGAGCTTCTGCGGAGCCTGGGGGCCTGTGTGGCTGCGCAGGGCTGGGCCTCCCCCCTTGCAGGGGCTTCTCGCTACTGTTTCCCCGGTGGCCCAGCAGCTCCGTTCTCGGCCCTCTCGCCGCCCCGGCCGGTGCACTTCCCACTCCCCCCGGCTCCGGCTTCCCGCAGGATCTTCTCCTCCGCCTCTAGCCCCGCGTGGAGCCTCCTCTCCCCGTTGCCAGGGTGAGTCTCTCACAGTCCCTCCCCTGCAAGAGTTCAATTCCGCGTTCCCTACGGCGTTCGCCCTCGCTGCCCGCACCTCACTGCTGAGACTTCCAGTCGCCAGGGAGCCCGGAGCTGCCCCAGTCAAACGCACCCCTCTGGGCAGAGCCGCCCCTGCCTAGAGCCGACCTCGGCCTCCCGGCCGGTCGGTCAGAAACCACCTCACCTACCGTCCTGCTGGCCTTCTCTGCCTCTGGGCTCTGCTCCCCTGTGTCCAGATGCTGCCCGTTCCAATCCCCAGGGTCCTGAAGACTCTCACGCTCCCTACCCTGTCCTCTAGCTGCTTTGGTACTCGAGACACCATCAGTACTGCTCTCTACTCTGTCGCCATCTTCCCTCTCCTCCTTTTTCTTTTTATTAGATTTTATTCATTATTTTTAGAGAGAAGGGCAGGAAGGGAGGGAGAACGGGAGAGAAACATCCATGTATGGTTGCCTTTCACCTGCCTCCAGCTACAGACCTGGCTGGAGACCTGGCTGGCAACCTGGGTATGTGCCCTGGCTGGGAATTGAACCAGGCTGTGTTCGCAGGCCGGCGCCTATCCACTGGGCCACCAGCCAGGGCTAGGGATTGAATGTTTATGGGTGCTTTATTCAGATGGTGAGCGATCTGAGAAGACAGCAGATTTGCACCCTAACATTCTATTATAAATTGGCCCTTTTTATAAGGAGAAAAAGAGTGTAGGTAAGGGGTTTGGAATTAAGAAAAATGTTAATAAGATCAAAACTGTGGCATTTGGCCTTGGCTTATCCACAGTGGATAAGGTGCTGGCCTGTGAGCCCAAAGGTCACTGGTTCGATTCCCAGCCAGGGCATGTAACCAGGTTGCAAGCCAGGTCTCCAGCCAGGTCCATGGCTGGAGGCAGGTGAAAGGCAACCCTACATGGATGTCTCTCCCTCTCTGCCTACCTCCCTCAACAAACAAACAAAGACAAAAAACAAACAAACAAACAAACAAAAAACCCTGCAGCATTCTTTCTTTGTCCTGGGCAGAGGCCTTCTTAACCTGGAGCCAAGGTGGGCCATTCCCCCATTTCCTAAAAGAATAGCTTTTACATGCCTCAATTAATAAGCTTATTTATTGGAGTCAAGGTGGGTCATTCCTTCAGTTCCTGAAACAATAGCTTTTACCTACATTAATTACTAAGGTTATTCGCTGTTACCTGAAATTAAAATTTTCCAATATTTGAGGCCCCCATCATTCCCGCACTGTGAGTTTAAACGATCCCACTTCTATGAGATCAATTTCATTTGGAAATACTCACTTTGTTGGTGAGCACATTTCTTAGCATTAGGAATACACTTAATTGCAGATCCACATAAGGGGGCACATTGTATGCCACAACACACTATGATACAGCACAAAATAGTCTTTAGCACGTACGAGGAAAAGTGCACACTCTCCAGCTGGGGCTACGTTAGTGATTTAAAAAAAAAATGTTATTGTTGTTGTATTACATCCATCCCCTTTTTGCTCCCCTCTATCCCCCTCCCCACCCACCCATTCCCCTCAAAGTCAATCCCACCTGTTGTCCATGTCCGTGGTTCCTTTTACATTAGTGACTTTTTTTTTTAAAGATTTTATTTCATTATTTTTAGAAAGAGGGGTAGGGAGAGAGGCAAAGAGGGAGAGGGACATCAATGTATGGTTGCGTTTCACCTGCCTCCAGCCACAGACCTGACTGGAGACCTGGTTTGCAACCTGGTTATGTGCCCTGGCTAGGGAATCGAATACATTAGTGACTTTTAAAGAAAACATTTCCCTGTCTTGAGAGTTACCACAGGTGCCTAGTTATAAGTATCAAAGAAGGTTATTTTCTTCTTGATATGTTTACATAAAGTATTATTTCAAAGGTTTTCCAAGGGTGTACAAATACCCTGAAAGCTTGTTCAACATAAGTTCCTACTGCAAGACAAAATTAAGAGATGTTTAGAACATTTTTGCCAAATTTACCCATTTTCATCTCATTTGAAAGAAACAGGTTCTCCTTAACATGGAGTTAAACAAAAAGTAATGAAAATAGTATAAACCTTTGCTTTGTTTTATTTTTTAAAGACTTTTTATAAGGCAGTATGCTGCACAGTATATGCAGTGTTTTAAGGCTTTGCATAAACCTGTAGACTGCATTAGTGTCTTCTGTCACTGGTGCAAGTTACCTGATAATATTTAAGAAACTGTGTGCTACACAACCCATTCAAGTGTCTTTGTTTTGCAGTGGCACGGTTCTGGCCTGTCACACAGGGGAGGTTTGTGGCAAAGCTCACGTTTGTTAATCTGTCTCACGGGCCGTGCTGAACCCACAGCACAGGGATGACTTGGGTTCTAGCTCTCGTCCTGCCCCCTCTTGAAATAACTGACGTGTATCTTAAGGCAAAGGAAGTCCTGCTTTTTCAGTTGGGTCTTTTCCATTTTGATGACTGCTTTGCTTTCTTATGTTTTCTGCCTGCCCAGAGGTTATTTCTTTAAGTCTCCTATGCTCACCCTCTGCGTTCATTCTTTGGTAGTTGATGCCTTCCTTCTAAGACTATTTATCTTGCATTGCTCAGGTGATTGCTGTCCATGTAGCATTGAAAACATGTATAGGAAATCCAGGTAACGCACTACAGGGCTTCAATAATATGTCAGAATCCAGTTTTCCCATTGGTTGCCCTTGTGCTTGATTTCCCTCATCTTTCTATGGTGACCACTGAACCATTGGAGACTCAGTTCTGGTCCAGAGCAACCTCATAGTTGAGTAGTGCAGTTTAATGGACCGTGAATGAAACTTTCCCAGCCATCCCTGTTGGGAGCTCCTTCATTGCTGGAACTGTCTTTATTTCGCCGTGTGTTACACATCAATATCATGTACTTTAAAGGTGATTATGATCATGCATATTGCCTGGCTGCATGGCTCATACACTGCAGTGCTTGGTGTCTTCCACCCCAACTTGGTCCACTGTTCTGGCACTATTCACAGTCTGTAGTCCGAGTAATTCCTCGTCACGTACACAACCAGCTTCTGTTCCTTACAGCACATTTGCTGAGGACTTCCACATACTATGTACCCGCTAACAAGGACATGTTTTGGTGTAGGCCATGAGAGTCATAGCCTGTGTTGTATGTGCCACTCCTCTAAAATTTTAGAGTTTTCCTTTTTTCCCTCATTCACCACATTTGACTTTCCTCACCAGTTTTGCAGCTGGCTTGCTTGTCCTCTCTTGCCTCATAATTTCAATGCATATGCTGTGAACCAGATGCAACAAGACTGGAAAATTGCACCTTGCTCTGTGGAATGTATTGGTACAAACGAGATTTTACATGTTCCCTACGTTGCTGTTGCTTCTCATCCAGGGTTTCACATTTTCGGTGCCTGCCTTGCCAGGGCCTCTGCATGGGGGCCTTCCCTCTGCTTTGCTGGGGCTTCCTCGCTTCTTTGCTGTTTCCTGTCTTTTGGCACAGCCTGTATGATTCCAGTTTCTGGTTCCCCGAGGTGTGCTCACAGGGTTAGAATTTTCCCCTGGGTTTGGTATACTACATTTCTTTGGCCTCATTTGTTTCAGAATCATTATTTCCTTCACAGGGATGGCTTCTTTTCGGTCACGTCACATTGCATGTCATGTGTTTTCACTGTTTATGCCTCCACGTGGGTGATTCTGGCTATACTAGAGTGGTGTGTTAATATATACGAAGTAGCAGCATTGATGTCCGTTGTTCCTTGCTTTGCGTGTTGTTCCACAAAGGCTGAAAGCATTGGATTTGGATTGTGCAAAGGCTGGCACCCTCAGAGGGAACCTGGGCAGCAAATATCCGTTTCTGGGACTGGCCCTCCACCTGCTGCTTCTCGATGGTCTCAGGGGCCGTCTTTGTTCCTATGCTGGCCGGCATCACCCACTGGAAAGATGTCTGTCCTTGCAAGTCCCAGTGTGCCTCAGTGCTGCCGCGCTGTGGTCACTTCTGGGAACCGCATCTCTGGGTTAGCAGTGGGTTCGGTTGAGTGCGTTGCTGTGTTTGCAGTGACTGTTATGTGCGGAGCCCTTCCCAGTGGTTTGGATTCTGTCTGGTAACTACTTTCTGGTGACCTTGTTGCTGCGGGCCAGATGAACAGGCAAAAACTAGGCATTGAGCTTTACGTGACTTTGCTTGGAACTGCGAGGTTCCACATGTGCTGGAATCGTTTTCTTTTTTCTTGTTTGGCTCTGTGCTGTGCCCTTTGTGCACTGGCCAAAGTTTCGTTCTGCACGTGTTCATGACCAGCAGGCTCTCAACAGTACTGCATCTGCCTTTTTCCTTCCTTGTCTTTCAGGATGTGTTCACAGGCAGCTTTGCTGTACTTTTGGTACAATTTCCTCGCTGATTCACCGCATCACTGTGGCACTGGAGGTGGCACCTTTAAAGTTACTGTGTTGTTTCTTAAGTCCTGTTTCAGCGGATACTTTCCATGTTAGGGTAGAATTTAAAAGTCACTGGGAGGCTGCACACTACACATTTGTCTTTGGAACCATGTGACTATGAACTGTGGTGAAAGGTTTTAGAGGACAGTGGAGTACAGTGTTGACCGCCAACCACAGGACATGTGTTTGACAACAGGCACCTTGGAGTTGTGCTGAAACATGTCAGAGGACAGCAGCTCCACATGTTCGCTGCCTTGTGTGTTGTCCTTTATGGCAGCAGTGTGTGTGTGTGTTGACCAGTGTGAACTTTCATCGGATACATACTGTTTGGTGATCTGTTTGCGTTTTTATTTATTTATCTATATTTCGTTATTGATTGATTGATTGCTTTCTGTGTGTGTCTTTTTGCACATTTACGTGCAAATTTATTTCTCAGTATGTTATGGGGGATGATGGGGCAAAAGATACATGGGCAGAGCAACGTTCTTCGGTGTGTGTTGACCTTGGCCCTTAGTGGGATGGTGGACAACTAGGGAGACGTGTCTTGGGTGAGTTGCATCAGCACGTCTGAGGCCCACAGGCCAGTGCTCAGTTCGATGACCCACAGCAGCCACGTTCCCTCTGGAACAGTCACAAATGCAGTGGTGGGCAAACAGTGAGCAAAGTATGTTCCCTGTGTGTGTGTGTTGGCTGCTACGTTGGGGGATTTTCAGGCTCGGACATCCCACCACGGTACAGCAATTGTACCCTTGGAGGAAGCTCATCATTTTTACTTCCTATTGACGGCAAGGGTGTTGTCATTGCTTTGAAACTTTGTCCAAACTTACGGATTTTCCTGTTTTTCTGCACTTTCTTCTCTGATCCCCAGCTGTGGCTGCAGTGGCTGTGTTTGCTGTGATGTGTGTTGGGCGTGCCTTCCTGCTGTGCTGCTCAGGTGCTGAGATTATGCTCTGTGCACTTTCATGGAGGCTGCCCTTCGCCTGGCCTTCCACCCCCTCTGCACATTAGGGGTAGGGTCCCCTTTGATCGCAGACGGCCTGGGAGGGAACCTTTGGTGGCCTGTTTGGGTCCATGTCTTGCCTTTTAACTATCTTTCTGGTGTTCATTTGCTCTTTGCCTTGGCCATTCCTGTTCACCTAGTGCTTGTGAATCCTGTGTACCCAGCATGTGTCTGGAGGGGTTCTGGGCCATGATGTTTGCCATGAGGTAGTTCCATTACAGTCATGGTTATTTATCAGAGTGACTGTTGTGCTTTATCTTGTATTCAGAGACAGCATTAGGCAAACCTGGTTCCATGGCTGAAGAAAACTGTTTTCACAGTTGTGATGGTGCTAGTTACTGACTTGAAATATAGATTGATGGGGGGAAAGCATAGGATTTGGCCTGCAAGATAGAGCAGCACCCCCATTGTGAACTGAACGAGCATGCTTGGCTTCCACGTTACCACTCACTCCGCTCTCCTAAGCCGGACAGGCCAGCGGGAGTGTGTGTCATCTGTTGGCCACCCCAGGACTGTAGTTCCCCTGGGGCTGCTCTCAGAGGAACAGATGAGAAACGACTGTGTGTGCTGTATGTGACGTTGCCAGGAAATGCCTGTGTGGGTTGTCAGTCTGGTTCTCCAAGGCTCCCAATGCGCTTGCAATGTAGCTGTCCTTTGGTTTGTCCGTGTATCCGTAGGCACATCTGCTTTACTTTGCATTCTCCTCACGGCTTCCCTTTTCCCTTACTGTTAGAGGAGCATTTGTTTATTTACCTTTACTTTCGTCCTTTGTAACCCCATTTTCCATGTACCTGGCTTCCTGGCTAAACGAGGTATGTGTAACATCTGTGAGCTTCAAAAAATGTGCCTTTTGGGGCGGCATGGAGCTGTGCAGTGGCCTGAAACATGCCAGAGGATTCTGGGTAAATAGAAAGAGTGAATTTCCTGCTCTCTGTTGTCCTTCCTCATGGTGGAAAACACCTCTGCCATGGCTCTCATTTACTTAGTTTGTTACTTTCATAGGTTAACGGTTATTCACTTCAAGTTACCTGTTCTGTCACTTGGTCACCTGGCTGTTGTGTGCTTGCTTGGTTAGCAGCTTTCCAGGTTATCTAGTTAGGGTCACTTACTTGTTTATGAGGTTCCTTGGTGACCTCTCCATGTGTATGTCAGGCACGACAGGGGAGAAGGCAGGCAGCAAAGGAAACTGTGCTGTGTGCTTGCCTGCAGACAGTATCCTTGCAGGGCAGGGGCTGTGATGGGGATTTGAACCAGTGCCTGCAGGTTTGTAGGCCTCAACATCCCCAGCTGTGCAGAGAGCTTTTGGAGAGCTCACGGTGGTCCTGATGGTCAGGCAGTTAGCACAACGTGAGCTCTGAGTGTGATTCTTGACCGCATTGCTGGGGGCCCATATTGGAGTCACACCTCATTGCGCGTCTGCGGGTAAGACCTATGATGATGGTGGTGTGTTTTCGCTGGGCACTTTTTGCTCTGCAACTTGGAGATGTTTTGACCAGTCATGTAAATGTGTGGAGTTATCCCTTTGCTTGCGGGTATTTTCTTCGTTATTTGTCGCGGCAGAGGTGGCTGTGCTTTCTCTGGCGTTCTTCTGGAAGGCCTTGACCGTGTGCCACTGAGGCTGCCAAAGATGCAACGTGTGCTTTTCCCTCATGGGTTCTTACCTTTGCTTTCTGCTGGTTTGGAGAAGAGGGACGACACTGGCTCGCAGTTGGAACTGCAGTTTGGGATTTAAAAAATCGAGGCTGTCTCAGATACGTGCCTTGGCAAACGTGTGCAGATGTTTCAACTGTGTTCTGTTGTGGATTCCGTGTTCTCTGAAATGTTTTTCCGTGTTGCAAACCTTGTCCATCTCCTTCCCGTGCGTGTGCCATGTGTAGTGTGGATTTCAGAGTGTGCATACATTTTTTAGGTTACTTTTTGGTGTACGTTGGCTGATTTCAGTTTGGGGTTTCCCTGCTTTTGAAAACATACTCACACTTTGAAGTGTTTTGCCAGCTCCTTTCCTTATGAAGGACACAATTTCACGTATTAGAATCGCCGTCTGTTATCTTTACATGGATGCGAGTGGCAGTGGTGCTGCCACACTGTGAGGCCCATGGTGTGCACTTTCAGTGGCTTTACGTACACTTTTCCCTAAAAGCCAAAAAAGGGAGCCTGCCCTGCAGGGAAGGCAGGCATCGTCCTTGGTAAAGAAGACGGAAACCACTTGCTTCCCAGGCTGGTGCTCCATCCACTCACTGTTTTGTCCACAGTGGGTCGCGTGGTTCTGCGTGTCTGTCCATAACCGCGTGGGAAAGCCATGACTGTACTTGCCTGTCCTCGGTTCCCTCAGTGCTGCCTCCTGGCGGACATGTCCTGTAATAGCATCTTATTCTGGGTGGGTGGCAGCAGTGATGAGGATTCGGCCGTGTCTGTGAAGAGTGGTCTGTGTGGTGGTGTTTGGGAGTGATTTGTTCCTCTGTAGCAGGAAGCGGCTTTCAAGGGGCCTTGGGGTTGTTTTGCATGTTTCTGGGCCAGAGAACAGGGAATATATCTGCTGTGACATCTCCCAGAACTGCCTCCACCGTGTGATGGTGCCCTTGGGAAAGGTTCCAAGTTGGCCAGCAGCTTGCTTGGCCTTTGGATTGTCCATCACGGACCTGTTCCTTGGTGGGGACGGGAACAGTGACTGTGCATGACTGCCCAGCAGGTTGCCCTGTGTCAAACTTCTACCCTCCCTTCCTATTCCTTCTATGGCATGTCCACAGGTCCCTGCGTTTCCCTTCCTGTGCACTTCATTTCCTACGTCCTTTCTTTCACAGGCAAGGAGAACCTGCCCATTTCCGTCGCTTTACTGAAGGAAGCAAAGACTTTATGTTTCCATTTGGGTTGCCAGGGCTTCCTGTTTCCAGCCTGTTCCTAACACCGGTTTAAGGGGCCTTCCCTTTTTCCTGATCTTGCCTTGCAGTACTTTCTGACTGACACATGCTTTCCCTGACACTGTGAAGAGTGGATCTCCCATGCGAATAGAGCAAGCTTCTGCGTCCAGAAGGGACCCCCTGTCCCTGGCTTCCCAGACTAGACAGTCCAGTGAGCTGCTGTGCTACAGGGGACAGCACAGGTTGATGTGTAGCCTGACACCAGCTGGTGGGTAGCCCATGACCACAGTATGACTTGGAAGTGAGCCTCGGTGCTGGCCTGCTGTGGGCATCGTAGGGAAGACAGTCTCCCTGTGGATCAGTATGAAAATGGCTTGAGGACAGTGTTCCGTTTGCATGATGTGTGTGAGCACTGTTGTTTACCAGCAGTTCCACAGACTGTCTCATGCGAAGGCTGTGAATTCTGTTTGGGGCTGCTTCCTCTATTCACGTTGGAAGAAACCACTGAGGGGCCTCCAGGTGGCAATGCTTGGAATGGTTTGCTCATTGTGACACTCTGTTTCCCAAGGTTTCCCTACGTGCCTGCAGAGTATTATTGATTATAATTTTTTTGTGGTTTCATTTCTGCTATTCCTTTTCCATTTCTGTAAAAATCCCTGGGTGTTTCCATCTGGTGCTGGTCTTGCCTCTGTGCTTTGAGGGGTCTAGACTTATCCTCTGCTGTATGTATTTTTTTTAAAAGATTTTATTTATTAATTTTAGAGATGGGGGAGGGAAAGAGACAGAGAGGGAGAGAGACATCAGTGTATGGTTGCCTTTCACCTGCCTCCAGCTTCGGACCTGACTGGAGACCTGGCTTGCAACCTGGTTATGTGCTCTGGCTGGGAATTGAACCAATGACGTTTGGGGTCGCAGGCCAGCACCTTATCCACTGTGCCACCAGCCAAGGCATGTGGACATTTCTTATGCTATGTTCCTTCCTCTTTGCTGTTCTCTGAAAAGACCTTCCAGAAATGTGTTCCAGAATGGGAGTGAATGTGCTCACAACCACAATATGGGAAGTGAGTGCCTATAATGTGTCCATGAGTTATGTTGGCAGTGCAGGGCAAGGTGTGATGGTTGGCATGTACTTCACAGAGGGCAGAGAGTGATTTTTTTCCAAAGCAAAAATATAAAGGGCAGTGATACAGGCATTGGACCCTCCGCTGATGTGTGTGCATGCACGCCATCATTCTGTTTCTTTTCCTGAGAAGCAGCATGCTTTCCTGTGTTCTTTACCTTCCCATCACATTGTGCTGATGCAGAAATCTGGAGAGTGAGCCCTTGACCCTGATCCATGTCCTTTGTTCTCCTCCTTTGTCTTCAGCTGTCTGTTGCCCAGTGAGAGTGGTTTCCGCAGTAGGTTTGGCTGTGCTGTGACCATGAGTCCTTGCGAGCATAGGACGCAAACCTGACAGTTCCTTTTGCTGCGTATGCCTTCCCAGAGTTGTATCCAGGCACCTTTTCTTTACTTTGTGTGCTGTTCATGGACAGTTTTCTGCAGTGTGCTAGGGGAATTTGTACCCTTCTATTCCTTCAGGCGCTGTCAAGGCCCATGTTCCAAGGGACACATTTCAATGCTATGCATGACCGCAAAAGTAATATGCAGCAGTTCTGCGTACCAACATAGAACCCCTTTTTGCAGCCTGGAGTTGTGCAGCGATGCTTCCAGTGTTGGAGGATAGTAGGTCAAATGGTTGAATTTGCTGCTCACCTTCCTCTTCTGTCCCTTTGGCAAGTGTTTCTGCCTTGTAGTTTAACTACCTTGTTTGGAGGGTTCCCTACTGACTTTTCTACTTGGTTATTTGCTTGTGTAGCTTCCTGGTTTCTTACTTGGTTGGTAACTAGGTTGGTTCTGTACTTGGTTCATTGGTAGGGGGGTTCATTGCTTGCCTGCTTACTGGGTAGCTTACTTCCTGACTGGGTTAGGTCTGTATGTCCATGGTGATTTCCTAGGGTGTCCAGTTACTTGGCGGACTCTTTCCCTGTGTTGGGTACTCCAGGGGAAAGACAGGCTGTGTACTTGCGTCTGCACAGTACACTGGCAGGGCAGGTGCTTCGACGGGGGGTTGAACCTGTGCTTCCAGGTGCAGAGGCTGACACTGCATTGGACCGCAGCACCCGCAGCTGTGCAGAGTGCTTTTGCAGCATTTATTCCATGTCGTCATGGTCTGGCACGAACTCTCTATGTCTTCCAAGTGTGATTCTTGGCTGCCCTCCTGTGCCCATCTCTGGAATCCCATTTCCATGTGTGTCTCCGCCAGTGCTGGTTGCCATGAGTGTGCTTTAGGCGGCGTTTGTTCACCATGCCTTCCTCCTGTGCCGCTCTGGCTGTGGCAGATGCAGTGTGTGGTTTGCCCTCATTGAGAGATGTCCTTCTCTCCCGGTTGTCTTGAGAGTAGTGATGACAGAAATGTGCACTTAAAAGCCTGACCCTGGAGGCCAACATCGGTGGCTGTGTCAGTCAGGTACGTGCTGTGGTGTGTCTGTGTGCAGGACCATGATCTCTACTTTCTTGGTGATTACGTTCTATTTTTAAAGTTTTTATTCCTGGCCCACATTTCCTAAGTCTCCATCTTGTGTGTATGCCCTGTGCCCTGTGAGGTTCCTATTCCTTCGGTGTCACTTTGCTGTGTGTTCAGGATGATTCAGTTCCATGGTTTCCTCATTTTTTTCCCCTCAGGGTCATAGTTTTCTTTGGGTTGCAACTGTACTTCCTATGAAGGGCATCATTTTACTTTCCAGAATTGCTGTCCTGGTGACTGTCAAGTCCTTCTGAGTGGCAGCTTTGGGAGCAGGATGTGAATGAAGCCTTTGGTGTTAGCTTCCACCATGTCCGTGTGGGCCCGCATTCCCTTGTGGGAAACCCGTGACCGCACCTGAAGCTGTAGTTGTGTGTCAGTGCTGCCAGCTTGTGGACATTTCTGGTAACAGCACCTTACGCCCGTCCAGAGGCCAGACGGGAGGAGGACACCGCAGTGCGGTGCTGTTTGATGTGGTTTAGGTGTTTATGGCATGTAAGGGCTTCCAGGGCACCTTGGCACTGCACTGAATGGGCAAGAGGGCACTGATGACGCCTTCTGCGGCTTGTCTCAGAGCTGCCGGTCTTACATGACACAGTGCTTTGTAAGGGGTCCCAAGTTTGCTTCCAGCTCACCTGGCCTTTGTGTCCTTCTAAGATGGGCCTGTTCCTGGCTGGGGTGTGACCTGTAGAGCGCCGCCTGAGAGCTGGCCCAGTGTGAACCTCCCACCATTCTGTTCCTGGATCTCCCGAGGTTTGTCCACAGGCACCTCTGCTTCACTTGCTGTGCACTTTCTGTGCTCTTTTCCTTTCCTCACAGGTGACCAGAACTTGTCCATTTCCAGTAATTTACTGAAGGCAGTGATGACGGTGGGTGGTGTGACGTGCATTATGCATGTCTTCCCTGCATGCTACTGTGTTGTTCAGTGATGCAGCATATGCTGTGATGTGACTTTCACTCTGGTTTCTCTTCTGTTGCTTGAGCACGTCGTGAGGATGGTCATGAAACAGGCGATGGACCCGCAGGGAGGGGCCGATGCTGTCCTTCTTATGTGCACGACTGGCCCGGTGTGTGTTGTGGTGCGTTTTCTCTCGTTTGCTGTCTCCTTTCTTTACCTTTCTGTTTCCCTTGTGTGGACATACCTTGGACCTTTGCAGGCTGTGTTTGTGATCCCTCTTCTGCATTGTCCCGATGTTTCCTTCCCTGTGGCCCCCACAATGTTGGTCATCCTGTGCTCCTGGTTTTTGTTCACATTCTTAGCTTTGCCCCCTGTGCTGGGCCCGTATCCCTCTGTATTCCATGTACTGCGGACTATGACACTTTGCAGAATAGCTTTCTGGCTGCCATGCACCGTTGCTGTACACACATGATCTGAACCTTGTAGTGTTTTCCATCGCTTGTGCAGGGTGCAGTTTTTTTTAGAGGACAGGAAAAGAAACCTTGTTTCTGCATCAGAGGCAGCCATCCTCATAGGCAACTGAACTACAGCTTTATCCACTGAGTGATGCTGTCCTCTGTTCGTTATCGGCTCACAGTGAAGTCATGACTACACTTTGACTTGCAAGTGCACTTGCCTGGGAAAACTGTGTTGTTCCTGCACGTCAGCCAGAACAGGACACTGCTACACAGCAGTGTTTGCAGTCACTGCTGCCTGCCACGTTCTTCGGAACTGCTTTCCGAGCCTTCGCTGCTTCTGTTTTTGGGGCTGCTTCAGTTTCACAGCCTTGACAGGAGTCAGTGTGGTTGAGTTGCTACCAGTCCCTGTGGTGTGTGCACTGTGACAGTGCCATTTGCTAAGGTTTCCAACATGTTTGCCTGTCATGTACTGTTTGCTCTGCCCATGACGGAGTCTGTCACACCACAGGAACTGTGGTCTTTCATGAATTCTCCTTCTGAGTAGGAGAATTACCTTTAACCACCCCTGGGCATGCCTTACACCAGGTGTTCGTGGTGGCTTCCGCTTCACTGCGTGTGCACCTATGTCCTCCTTTACCTGGTTCACATGGTTGTAGTGCTCGGACCATTCCATCCCTTTCTGTGCAGCAGATGCCTTCCGTGAGGACAGCCATGCCACGTACCTGGTCCACTGCATACTGTGCCTACAACACCTCTCCGTTGCCTCCAAGGAAATGGTTGCAGGGCACACGGACTTCTCAAGTACTCTGAGAGATAGCAGAACACAGTGTGGAAGAAAACATGTCCATGCCTCTTGGTGTCGTGCTTTCAGAAAATTATAGCAGTGTCTGTGTATGTGTCCCTTACATTTCAGTTATGAGTTCACCTTTTGGCTGGCTTATTTAAGTACTTATTTTCTCTTTTCTTCTGCCTTGTAGTCCCTGACAAGGTTATTTATTCATTGATTTCTATGCTTATTCTAGTTTGGGTTGAATGTCTTCTTTTGTCTACGTGGGATGCTAGGGAGAGACATAGGGTTGCCTAGCTCTGTAGGTAGGCAGACAGGCCAAAAATACACTGTGCTTGGTTTTACCTTCACCCCAGATGGGACCTTGCCTGCCACTCAGGGATGGTGCCTTGACTGGGAATCAAGCTGGTGGCTTTCGTGAAAGGCTGAGGGCCAACTGTCAGTCCACTGAGCCACAACAGCCCTGCTGCCATTGTGTCCCATAAAATATTCACCCCTACAGTGATGTGTCACCATTTCACTTTGACCTCCAAGTGTGTTTCTTGCTCCTGTGCTGTGGTTGTTTGGGAGTGATGTCCTTGTTCTGGGAGTGGCACTTTTGATTGAGGGAAGACTTAGCAGTGCCTGGAGCTGTTTGTTCACTGTGGTTGTCCCTTCTCCAGAGTTTCCGACTGTGTTTCCAGATTGTTAGTGGTTGTCTTTGTTGTGTGGTTCTTCTTTCTTTTTGGGCTTTCTGTTTTCAGTCCTGTCAGGAAGCCTGTCTGTGTCTCGCCAGTGCTTGCCATGATTCTGCGCTCACAGGGCTCTGTACCTTGCCTCAGCTCGGAGTATGTGTGGTGCCTGGCATCATTCATGACCTTCATAGCTTTGCAGTCATTCTTACCTTTGTGTTCTTTTCAGAGGACCTGTTTGACTCTCTTCCTTCCCCAGGAAGCAGTTCCCCCCAATGTCTTGCCCATGGATGTTCAGCAGCCTGGGAATGGTAGAGAAGGGTTCCCAGTTGGTTCTTGTCATGTCGGCGTTCATGTTGTGCATGAACACTGGCATGTAGCGGAAGCAGTGCGTGGTTTAGTGCATGGTTTCCCTCACAGGGGTAAAGCAGAGGATGAGGGCTGCCCAGTAGGCTTCCTTGTCAGCCATGGAACTGGTAAACTGGTTTCACACACAGTGGCTCACGTTAGTCGCCTGCACCATGCCAAGTTCACAGCACACGTTTGGGTGCTCCCTTCTGTCACCTGCGCACCCTTGTCCCAGTAGACTTTCAGTTGCAACACTTGTGGACGTTTAGGGCTATAACACTAAGATGCCTGTGGGCTGGGAGGGCTGCAACAGGCCCCCAGTGCCGTCCATCACAGTGGGATCTGTGGTCCATTTTGGCTGGCAAACCGTGCTGTTCCCCAGGCCATTGTTCCTTGAAAAGGGGACGGAACATTCAATGCTTGACATATCCTGAGTATGGCCATGTTGCTGCCCATATCTTTTCCTTTGGACTCGCTGCCAGCAGAAGACTTTCCATCTGCCTTGGCAACCCGTGCTACTTTCTTAAAGTCCTTGTTCAAGGTTCTGTGCTTTGCAGCTGCTGGGATGTTTGGATCAGCATTTGTCCTGGCATTTTGGCATCCCACAGGCCCCGCCATCCATCCCTGCTCTTCTTGACTGGGGGAGGCCTGGTCCATGCCATGGTCTTCTGCATGTTTTCAATCTGCAACCTTTTGTTGCCACCAATTTTCTTGGAACACAGTTGTGCATGAAGATCTCCATGATCCCCTTCCCCACCCACTATGCCACCATTGAGGGGAAGCTGGGGCAGTCTTGCTGTACTGGTGGGGTTCCGTGTTCTGTACAGCAACCCTGGTGTCATACTGTGGCAGGTGGCTGACCTCTGTCCCTGACATCTGTACTGTGGCCGGTCAAGCGGTGCCCTGTGGGGCCACTGTCTGCTGGGTGTGTGAACTCTCACGAGGGCCTCCTGACCTTCCCTGCAACACTCCCAGCCTAACCACTTCACCTCTGTCTGGTTGTCCTACCCCTTCTGCGCTACTGGACCAGGATACTGGTCTGGGTTACCTGCATGAGTGAAGTGCTGCTTCCCACCCAGGGATACGTCCATGGTCCTGAACACGGCCCTTCCTCTTCCTCTATTTCCTGTACTGCAGGCCTGGTGGAGAAGCATAGAATGGCAGTCTGCTACCTTCCTTTCCTCTGCTTGCCGAAGAAAAGAGCTGGGATCCACACCGGGGGACAGCAGTGGTCTGGGAGGGCACTGGATGGATAAGAAGAGTGTTCTGTGTACGCACAGTTGAGCGGTCAGGCTTCATGTTACTATTCTGACAACATGGTGTGGGTCCCACCTGGGCCGCAGAAATGGGGTGCTGGATGTCACAGCTGAATTCCCTGTCCCGTAGGGAGCATTGTTCATTGTCACTGCCACTGCTTTCTGATTCACACATTGCAAATGGTGATTTGGGTTTAGATCAGAGTTTAGTTCCTTGTGCCCACTGTTTTTGAGAGCATCCTTCCTGGTGTTCAGTGGCATCAGGGACTGTGTTCCATGCCTTTGAGTGAGGCATTGGTGTTCAGGAGGAATGTGTGGTGCCAGGGGGCCCAGGGATTCAGCCCTGACACCTGGATGACCTGCTCAGTGGGGCCACTGAGCCTCCTCTGCATCCCACATGTAGCTGCTGCCCAGGGATGTTGGAGGTGGTGTCCATTGTGCTCAGGGAGGGTCTGTCCGGTTGTCTGGATTCCCAGGAAGTCCTTTTGCAGAGAGAGTGGATGGTGCTTCCGCAGTCCAGGGGTCCCATCACGGGGAGAGAGGGGAAAGGTGGAGGGGTGACTGGCTACACAGGTGTGTTTGGTGTGGGAAACTGTATGCTGCTTTTAGGTTTAGGTGTCCTTGTGGTGCAAGGGAGGCTTCTGGGCGTGGTCAGGCAGGGGAAAGGACCATTTCTCTGCTCCTGCAGATTGAACAGGAACTTGGCAGGCTTGAGACTGTTAGTCACTGTTCGTATAGAAATACTGTGCCATTCCTGCCATGGAATCACTCATGGTGAGACGTGATTGGTTTAGTGCAGAAACTTGATTTGGCTAGCTGACAGTGGCCACATGTGCAGCTCCTTGTTTCCTGTGGGATGTCACCGTTCCTTGTTATTCTTTCCTGTTTATTGATTTGAATGTTTCCCACCTTTTATTTCCTTAGGTTACTTTAATTACTCTAGTTGGTGATTGTTTCCCATAGTTATTCATTTATTTCTGCTGCTTTAACTGGTGGTTGCCTCTGCCTGCTGTGTCTCAGTGTATCTGTTGGCTGCTTTTCCCTGGCGTGAAGGGCTGCTGCTTTCATCCCTGTTCAGAGCATCTGCGTGGATTGTGGGTCTGCTCC
>PVIW01016234.1:0-17285 GCA_004026585.1 Noctilio leporinus | reverse complement strand
CATTTACACAATGGAATTCTATATAGCAGAAAGAAAGAAGGAACTTGTACCCTTTGCAACAACATGGATGGAACTGGAGAGTATTATGCTTAGTGAAATAAGCCAGTCAGTGAAGGACAAATATCATATGATCTCACCCATTATGGGACAATAATGAGCAAAACTAACAACAAGCAAAACAGAACCAAATATATGAATATAAGGAATAGGCCTTCAGTGGTCAGGGGAAAAGGGGTTGGGGGGAGGGGGGAGGCAGAGGCAAGGTAGGGGAGCAGTTTAGACAAGAACCTTGTATAAAGGAACCATGGACATGGACAACAGGTGGGATTGACTTTGCAGGGAATGGGTGGGTGAGGAGGGTGACAGAAGGGAGCAAAAAGGGGATGGATGTAATACAACAACAATAAAATTTAAAAAAAAAAGAAAGGGACTGTAGGGCGATTGGTCATCTGTCTTTTACTTCCAGGGTACCCTGCTAAGTGATACTTTATTTTGAGTATTTTTTCTGCCCCTAGCTGCCTTGCACTCAAGACTCAAACACCTGGGAAAGAATGATATGGCCCCTGAGCAGCTCATGGGGCAGGAACAGCTGCCCTGGGATGGAAGTAACAGTGTGCCTGTGTCCTCTCTCTGGTATTGTAACAAGTCTGCTGCTGCTGATAATGATAATGATAATAATTCTGTGAAAGAGCTAACATTTATTGAGCTCTATGTTCTAAATGCTTATGCATATGTATTAGTTTCCTATTGTTGATGTATCGAATGACCACAAACTTAGTGGTTTAAAGCAATACAAATTTATTATCTCACAGTTTGATAGTTTAGAAGTTTGACACAAGTCTCACAGGTTAAAAATCAAGGTGTAGGAGGGGATACATTCCTTTCTGGTGATCCTAGGGATGATTTCATTTCCTGGCACTTTACGGTTTCCCAAGGCCCACCTTGTTGGCTCCTGTCCCCTTCTTCCACCTTCAAAGCCAGCAATACCGCATCTCTGAATCTTTTATGGTCACATCTCTCTTTAACCCATCTAGGAAAGGTTCTCTGCTTTTAAGGACTCATGTGATTAGGTTGGGCCCACCTAGACAATCCAGGATAATATCTCCATCTCAAGGGCCATACTTTAAACACATTATAAAGTCCCTTTGCCATGTCAGATGACATATTCATAGGTCCCAGGAATTAGGACATGGATATTTTTAGGACCCATTATTTTGCTGCCACGACGTATTTCAACTTTTTTTTTAACTTGGTAATATTTAATATAAGCAATAAATTTCCATTTTTGAATATATAAAATTAGATATGCATATGTATTTTTCCAAGGTTTTAATTTAATGTTTTCTTTAAAAATCTATTTTATTTTAAAATTATAGTTGGCACTCAATATTATATTAGTTTAAGGTGTATGCCACAGTGGTTAGACTTTATGTAACTTATGAAATGATCATCTCCGTAAGTCTCCTACTGCCCTCCTGACACCATACATAGCAATTACAATATTATTGACTATAATCTCCTATGTTGTACCTTGCATCCCTGTGACTGGTTTTGTAATTGCCAATTTGTTAATTCCTTCACCATTTTACCCCCCACCCCCTGCCAACTCTCTTCCCATCTGGCAATTATCAATTTGTTTTCTGTATCTATGAGTTTGTTTCTGTTTTGTTAGTTCATTTGATTTTTAAATTCCACATATAAGTGAAATTATATGGTATTTATCTTTCTCTATCTGAATTATTTCACTCAGCACAATAAATACCCTCTGGGTCCATCTATGTTATTGCAAATGGCAAGATTTCATTCTTATTTTTATGGCTGAGTCATATTCAAATTCTATTATATATGTAATATATATCATACTGTATACACCACATGAGGTCTTTCCAGAAGATGTTTAGCCATGTAATCTGAAAAATACAGACATTTATCAAAGAAGATACAAGATATAAGAAACGTTGTACACAGGACAACGATGCCTCAGTCCCCTTCAAAGTAGGTACCTTGGGATTTCCTCACACAGTTCTTCCAGTTGCTATCAGCTGCTCTATCATAATTTCCTGAATCTTATTGATAGTCTGAAACCTCTTCCCTTTCAAAGGTGATTTTAGTTTTGAGAAAAGCCAAAAGTCACAGGCACCAAATCTGGGCTATATGGAGGTTGAGTTGTCAGGGTGATTTGACATTTCACCAAAAACTTCTGTATAACACGTGATGCATGAGCAGACATGTTATCATGATGAAGCTGCCAATCACTAGCTGTCCATAGCTGCAGCCTTCTGAATCATCCAGATAGTTTCTGTGGAGGAAGGTTCAAGCTTAATGCAAAATTTGATGCAGATTTGTTGCTCTATTCACTAAGTCATTTTGACTGTGACAGCCACACAGTACACATGCTCACTCAATGGTGTCTACTGCCCCCACTGACTAGTAAAGTGAAGTCATCATTGTTCATGCATGTGCATTCCAGTCCACTCTCCTTGGCTGCCAGGTCACATTGATATTGCCCAAACTGTTCTCATTATATTAACAATGGCTGGACTTTGACTAGACAAACACACACACACACACACACACACACACACGATAGGCAAATAGATTAACATAATAAATAATAAAATAATAATAATTGAACTCTGTTTTATGTACTCACAATTATAAACCTACTTTTATTTACTCCTGTGTATGTGTGTATATATAAGTATCATGTCTTCTTTATCCAATCATCTACTGATGAACACTCTGAATGCTTCAATGAACATATGGTTCATATATCTTTTCAAATTAATGTTTTGGATTTCTTTAGATAAATACCCAGAAGTAGAAATCCTGGGTCATATGGTAGTTCTATTTTTAATTTTGTGAGGAATCTCCAAACTGTTTTCCATAATGGCTGCACCAGTTTACATTTCCACCAACAGTGCACAAAGGTTCCTTTTCTCCACATCTTTACTAATACTTGTTTGTTGATTTATTGATTGTAGCCATTGTGACAGGTGTGAGATGATATCTTATGGTTTTAATTCACATTTCTCTGATGATTAGTGACATTGAGCATCTTTTCATATGTATGTCCTTTTTGGGGAAGGGTCTATTTGGGTCCTCTGCTTTTTTAAAATCAAATTATTCAGGTTTTTTTTTTTTTTTTTTGATGTTGAGTTGTATGTGTTCTTTATTATATATTGGGTTGTCAAAAAAGTTTCTTTAGTTTTTTCCATATGATGGCTCTGGTAGTGCTTAGTTATCTTTAATTTAATTTGGAACAATTTGTTAGTTTATACAAAGTCTGTCCCGAAAGTGTTGAGCCAATGTCAATACAATTAAAACAGTTTGTGCAGCTGTTGTGTCCCAACAGTTCGGGACAGACCTCATATTCGACAATTGCCATATCTTTGTTCGTTAAAAATAAAATAAAATAAAAAAAAAACAAAACAAACAAGAAAACAAAACAACCTTACTAAAATTGGTGAATTTTATGCAGCCATTTTAATATTGAGGATGGAAGATAATATGCAACATCTTTTGGTGCATTATACTTTCCTTGTTACTTCAAGAAAGGTAAAAATGCAACTGAAACACAAAAAATGATTTGTGTAGTGGGTGGAGAAAGTGTTGTGACTGATCAAATGTGTCAAAAGTAGTTAGCAAAGTTTCACTATTGACATTTTGGCCAAATAATTCTTTGCTATGGGCTGTCTTATGCATTGAAAGATGTTAGCAGAACCCCTGGCCTCTACCTACTAGAAGTCAATAGCAGGAGGTAGATGACATATTAAGAATATCCAAATCAATAAAGTTATTGGTGAATAAGAAAAACGTGTATTTTATTTAATGGAAAAAAAAAAACTAAATGAACTTTTTGGTCAACCCAATATTTTGGATATTAACCCCTCATCGAATATGTTATTTGCAAATATCTTCTATTCAGTATGTTGTCTTTTTGTTTGTTGATATTTTCCTTTGAGGTGCAAAAGTTTTTTAGTTTGGTGTAGTCCTGTTTGTTTATTTTTGCTTTTGCTATCTTACCCTGAGGGGACATACCCGCCCCCTCCCAAATATTACTAAGAGCAATGTCAAAGAGTTTACTACCTATGTTTCCTTTTAAAAGTCTATGGTTTTAGGTCTTACATTTAAGACTTTAAGTCATTTTTAGTTTATTTTGTGTATGGTGTAAGAAAGTAATCTAATTTCATCTGTTTTACATGTCTGTCCAGTTTTCCCAACACCATTCATACTTGAACTTTTTCATCTAATGGACCAGTGAAGGTTTGGATAAGGTTGTTATTCCCATTTTTCAGGTTCACTAACTGATGCAGAGAAGCTAAATATCTTATCCAAGATTACCTTGCCAGTAGTAATGATTATGAGAGACCATTAATTAGGGCTTCACTGGCTCTTAAAAAGTAGATTTAGTGGAACAAGATTTCTGAATCCCCTCCCCCCACTCCAAGTATCCAGGGAGAAAGGGGTGGTCACTGTAGAAAAAAGCTGGAGGCAAAGGACATTTGCAAGAGAAGAAGAAGAGGTTGGCAGGCTGTATTTGGTATTCAAAGTAAGGCAGGCTGACTCTATAGAGTTGTACCTTAGGCACTGTGACAGAAGCAGAAGCAGAGAATAGGAGGCTGATGAGGTCAAGTTTTGTGTGGTAGAACGCTAAGTCTACCTAGGCCAGTCAAGCAGTGAAGCAACATGTGTTAGTTGACAACCTACTCTTTGGCAAGCCCTGATAAGGCCTCTCTCAAAGATGTGACAGAATTCCAGTTTAAGCCCTGGTGCTAAGCTCATTTTCTTTCAATGTCCCGCTGCTATTTGAAGGGATGGGAAGATTAATTGCAGGTGTTCATTGGGAGAAAAGGTGGTGCTCTTGTGAGCTTAGGGCCCTGGGGTCTAGGTGGGTCTGGTGGAAGACTGGGTTGCCTGCTAAGTCAGCCCAAAGCTTGCGAGGGCTGGCTCCCAATGGGGGTGTGACCCTCACTGAGCAGGGGCACGCGCAAAGCAAACTATGGCAATTAAGACCCATTAGCCCTGGCTGGTGGCACAGTGGAAATGAGCTGGCCTAAGGTCGCTGGTTCGATTCCCAGCCAGGGCAACATAACCAGATTGCAAGCCAGGTCTCCAGCCAGGTGTGTAGCTGGAGGCAGGTGAAAGGCAACCAAACATTGATGTCTCTCTCCCTCTATCCCTTCCTTTCTCTCTAAAAATAATAAATAAAATATTTTTAAAAAAAGACCCATTAGAGGGGGAACCAGCAGCCCCTTCGGCAGGGCTTCTGACCAGGCAGGTGGCTCAGGAACTTCACGGATGTTTCTTCCTCTTTTGTGGTCCAGCTTGGAGACAGACACAGGTTAGCTCAGCACAAGGCCTCATCTAGATGCTTCTGAGCAACTAGGAGAGATGCAGCCCTCTCCCTAACTTGCTACTGACCCTGTTTTCCTGTCCACGGGGACCACCAAGACTAGCATCAAGTCAGCCAGTGGGGCTTGCTCAGCTTCACACTGTGGGCTCCTTTTTCTTCATGCTCTGCTCTGTCCTCCACACAGACATGTGGAGAAGTAGAGCTCAGGCAGTCAGAGGAGGGAGAAAAACAATGACAAGTCATTTTTCTGGCCTATGGGCTACTTGCCAACCCCTGCTCCTGACTTATCTTCCTTTGTGCTCCCTAGGTCAGCCTGTCACTGGAAGGGCTTCCCACTTTCCTGCCAGTGCAACTCCTGAATAAATTCTTCCCCTTCTTTTTTTTTTTTCCCAAGGAATAAAAGATTAACCCTGGTTAACCCAGGGTTTGCCCTGGTTGCCCAGAGGCAAACCCTGGTTTGCTGCAGGATGGCACCACAGGTGGAAGGGCAAAAGCAAACACAATTCTTCAGCTTCTTGGGTTCTTTATAGCCTTTAATCATAAGGTCATTCCCAGCCCCACAATTCTGTGACTCCTTCATGGTAACTCTGTCCCATGAATTTTTTTAACCTCTCTGTGCCTCAATTTTTGTACCTATAAACTGAGAATAACAATAACATCTACCTCATGGCATTATTATGGGGAGTACATGGTTTAAATATGTAGTGTATAAAATAGTACATGCCTCATAGAAAATGTTATATAAGCATAGCTATTATTTTAATTATCACTCATGTCATTAAGAAGACCATAGTTTGTTGTTTTAAGTCTGCAGTTTCTAGAGTTAGGCAAAGCTATGTTGGAGTCCTAGTTGCATTAATAAAGATGAGTGACCTTTAGGTGGCAAAGGAATTGGGAAAGTGACTTTACTATTAGGAGCCTCAGTTTCTTTATCTGTAGAATAGATATAATATGATAATACCAACTTCATAGAGCTGTTGTGAATTAAATGGGACAATTGAATAAATGTACTGTTAAATGTATAGTATGTAGCACAATAATTATTTCATTATTCTGGGTGGAGGTAAGATTTAGTACAATCTCTAAGGAAGCAGGTAGGACTTCGATGAATAGTTGTGACCTTCAGAGTGACTAAATTATGCCAGAATATTCCATAGGAAGAGTGTCTGCTTTTGATTGGACAATGGGAGGATTTAGACCAGGACTCTTGGTTCATTCCCAGGCTTCCCTAGGAACAGAAGTGGGTTGGGGGGTTGATTGTGGCAGCAGGGGAGGTGGTGGGATCTGGGCCCTTCCTGGGCTTCTCATGCTGAGAAAGAGCAGATAAACTGCCATACCTGTGAAGGACATAGATGGGCTTGGCCATTGGCAGGCACCTGCCTCTGGTGATGGCACACCCAGGGTGGTCAAACACAGTGACAGGTGAGGGAAAGCAAGATAAACATTGTACCCCCAGGAGCCTTCCCTGACCTGAACATTTCATAGGTCCTCTGTTATGTGCTCTTAGTGTGCTCCATTTTTTGCCTTTATACCTCTTACCACAATTGTAAATATATAATATTTTTACATTTTAAAATTAACTTTTATTGTTATTCTATTACAATTGTTCCAATTTTCTCCCTTTATCCTCCACTGCCCATCCTACCCTCTCCCAGCTCCTACAGTCAAACATTGTTGTCCATGTTTATAGGTCATAGATGTTCTTTGTCTAGTCCCTTCCTCTTCTTTCCATCATTGTACCCCTCACCCATCCCCTCTGGTCACTTTCAGGATGTTCTGTGGTTCCATGCCTGTGGTTCTATTTTGTTCATTAGTTAATTTTGTTCATTAGCTTCATTTCATAGGTAAGAGCATGTGGTATTTGTCTTTTACCAACTGGCTAATTTCACTTAGTATAATGTTCTCCAGTTTCCATCCATGCTGTTATAAAGGGTAAAAATTTATTGTTTCCTCTGTAAGCAATGATCAAGTGCCATATAACTTCTAAGTTATGAATTACCTGAGGACCTTATTGTAGCACATTATAGATACTAATTAATTTTTATCAACACCCCAGTGGTGAGAACATTATTGTTCCTCCTCCCCTTTACCAGGCAGGGAGACGAAGATTCCCCGAGACCAAGCAACTCACACGGGGGATATGTGGAAGATGTAGCCAAGCCAGCAAAGAAAGCCCCAGAGGTTGGAATTGGAGCCCAATTGTTTACGAGTTAAGAAGAGAATCTCCCTTATGTATAAAGACATTTTCTGCTTCTCTTTAGATTGATATAGTGTGTGTGTGGTGAGAGTGATTTGTGTCCTGCAGAGACTATCAAAACTGTTAGCCTTTGTTTCCAGGACCTGCAATCACAAATGATTTTAGGTAATGCAAACAGGTCAGTCTTTGAGACCTAAATTTACTAAGTGAGCTTCCAATTGTTCCTTCAAATGGACTGAAAATGGAATTTAAGAACCATGAAGACTGAAAGCAACAAGAAAAATAAAAGATCTTCCCCTTTAAAAAAAAAAATATTATTGTTTCCTTTCTGCTAAGTAGTATTCCATTGTGTAAATGTACCATAGGTTTTGATCCACTCATCCACTAAAGGGCACTTAGGCTAATTCTAGCACTTGGCTATTGTAAATAACACTACTATGAACATAGGGGTGCTTAATTTCTCTTGAATTGGTGACTCAGGATTTTTAGGACATATTCCCAGCAGTGGAATTTCTGGGTGAAAAGGCAGTCTCATTTTTCAGTAGTTTTTGAAGGAAATTCCATACTGTTTTCCACAGTGGCTGCATCAGTCTGCATTCCTACCAACAGTGTATTAGGGATTCCTTTTCTCCACATCCTTACCAGAACTTGTTGTTTGTTGGTTTATTAAGGATGGCTATTCTGACAGGTGTAAAGTGCTCTCATTGTGGTTTTAATTAGCATCTATCTCTCTGATGACTATTGATGTTGAGCATATTTTCATATGCCTGTGGGTCATCTGTATGTATGTTCTTCTTTGGAGAAATGTTTATTCAGATCCTTTTTCCATGTTTAAATTGGATTGTTTGTCTTCTAGGTGTTGAGTCTTATGAGTTCTTTATATATTTTGGAGATCAAACCCTTGCCTATTGTGTCATTGGCAAATATGTTCTCCTATGGAAGTAGTTTCCTTTTCATTTTGATAACAGTTTCTTTATCATGCAGAAGCTTTTTAGTTTGATGTAGTCCCATTTGTTTATTTTTCCTTTATTTCCCTTGCCCAAGAAGCTATATCAGTAAAAATATTGCTATATGGGCTATCTGAAATTTTCCTGCCTATTTTTTTCTCTAGGACTTTTATAGTGTCTCGACATACAATATATAAGTCATTATCCATTTTTGCTGGTCTGTTTTTTTTTTTTTTTTTTTTTTTGGTGGGGGCCATGTACCACTCTAGTTCTCTCAACACCATTTACTGAAGGGGCTATCTTTACTCCATTGTATGCTCATGTCCCCTTTATCAAATATTAATTGACCATAGAGACTTGGGTTTATTTCTAGGTTCTCTAATCTGTTCTATTGATCTATATGTCTATTATACCAGTGCCAGACTGTTTTGATTACTGTGGCCTTGTAGTATAGTTTGGTATCAGGTATTATGGTCCTTCCTATTTTGTTCTTCTTTCTTAAGATTGCTTAGGCTATTCAGGGTCTTTTTTGGTTTCCATATGAATTTTTGAAGTATTTTTTTTCTAAATCTGTGACATATGTCATTAAAATAGGAATTGAATTGAATCTATAGATTGTTTTGGATAGTATGGACATTTTAATATTGTTAGTTCTTCCCAACCATGAACATGACGTATGCTTCAATTTCTTTCTTTCTTTTTAAATATTTTATTTATTACTTTTAGAGAGAGGTGAAGGGAGAAAGGCAGGGAGGGGAGAAACATCAATGTATCGTTGCCTTTCACCTGCTTCCAGCTATAGACCTGGCTGGAGACCTGGCTTGCAACCTGGGTATGTGTCCTGGCTGGGAATTGAACCAGTGACCTTTGGGTTCACAGGCTGGTGCCTATCCACTGAGCCACTAGCTAAGGCTTCAATTTATTTCTATCTTTCTTAATTTCAGTGTTCTATAGTTTTCTGTGTACAGGCCTTTTGCCTCCATGGTTAAGTTTACTCATAGGTCCTTTATTTTTCTTGTTGCTATAGTAAATGGAACTTTCCTCCTAGTTTCTTGTTTCCTGTATTTCATTGTTGGTATACAAAATGCCTTCAATTTCTGAATATTGATTTTGTATCTTGTTATTTTACCAAATTCACTTATTAAGTTGAGTAGTTCTTTGGTAAAATATATAGGGTTTTCAATGTACACTATCATGTTGCTTGCAAATAATGACAGTTTTATTTCCTACTTTCCAATTTAGATGCATTTTATTTATTTTTTCTTATCTTGGTTAGCTGTGGCTAGAACTTCCAATATCATGCAGAATAAAAGTGGTGAGAGCAGACACTCTTGTCTTTTTCCTGATCTTTGGGGGAAAGATTTCAGTTTTTGTCCATTGAGTATGATGTTTGTTGTAGGTTTCTCATATATAGCCTTTATTGTGTTGAGGTGTGCTCCCTCTATTCCCACTTTGATGAGGATTTTTATCATAAATGGATGCTGTGTTTGATCAAGTGCTTTTTCAGCACCTATTAATATGATCATGCAATTTTGTCTTACATTTTATTTATGTGGTATATTACATTTATTGATTTGTGAATATTATACCATCCTTGCATCTCCGGGATGAATCCCACTTGATCACGGTGTATGATCTTTTTAATGTATTGCTGGATCCATTTTGCCAATATTTTGTTGAGGATTTTAGCATCTACATTCATCAGTGAAATTGGCCTGTAGTTTTCTTTCTTTGTTGTGTCTTTACCTGGTTTTGGAATTAGAATGTTACTGGCCTTATAAAAAGAGGTTGGGTGTCTTCCTTCTTCTTGAATTTTTGGAATAGGTTGAGAAGGATAGGAGTTAGCTCTTCCCTAAATGTTTGGTAAAATTTGCCTGTGTAGCCATCCAGTCAAGGGCTTCTGTGTGCTGGGAAGGTTTTGATTACTGCTTCAATTTCACTCACTCGTTATCAGTCTGTTCAGGCTGTCTGCTTCTTGATTCAGTTTGGCAGATTGTGTGTTTCTAGAAATTTGTCCATTTCACTCAGGCTGTCAAATTTATAGAGTTTAACATATAGTTTGTTCATAGTAATTTCTTATCTTAAAACCCTTTATATTTCTGTGGTTTTGATGGTAACTTTTCTTTCATTTCTGATTTTATTTATTTGGATCCTCTCTTTTTTTCTTAAAGAACCAGGTTAATGTTTTATCAATTTTGCTTACTGTTTCCAAGGACCAGCTCCTGGATTTATTGATATTTGATTTGGTTTTTAGTCTCTATGTCATTTAGTTTGGCAGTGAACTTGATTATATCCTTCCTTCTACTAGCCCTGGGCATTTTTGTTTTGTTGTTGTTTGTTTCTTTGTTTTTTGATCCTCTTGTATTTTAGATGTAAGGTGAGGTTGTTTATTTGAGATTATTTTATTTCTTCAGGTAGGCCTGTATTGCTATGCACTTCCTTCTCAGGATTGTTCTCACTGTGTCTCATAGGTTGTGAGTTGCTCTGTGTTCATTTTTATTTGTTTCAAGAAACTTTTTCTTTTTAATTTAATTTATTACTTTCAGAGAGAGGGGAAAGGAGAGAGGCAGAGAGGGCGAGAGACATCAATGTATGGTTGCCTTTCACCTGCCTCCAGCTATGGACCTGGCTGGAGACCTGGCTAGCAACCTGGTTATATGCCCTGAATAGGAATCGAACCAGGAACCTTTGGGTTTGCAGGCCAGCACCAATCCACCGAGTCACACAAACCAGGGCTTTTTTTTTTTTTTTTTAATTTAATTTTATTGTTGTTGTATTACATACATCCCTTTTGTACTCCCCTGTGTCCCCTTCCCCACCCACTCCCCTACTAAGTCAAGCCCACTTGTTGTCCATGTCCATGGTTCCTCCATACTAGTTTCTTGACTAAACTGCTCCCCTTCTTTGCCTCTTCCTCCCCCCTCCCCCTACCTCTTTCCCCCAGCCCACTGAAGGTCTATTCACTGTATTCATGTATCTGGTTCTGTTTTCTTGTTGTTTGTTTTGTTCATTAGTGTTCTGTAATGGGTTAGATCATATGGTATTTGTCTTTCATTAACTGGTTTATTTCACTAAACATAATACCCTCCAGTTCCATCCATGTTGTTACAAAGGGTAGGAGTTCCTCTTTCTTTCTGCTGTGTAGTATTCCACTGTATAAATGTACCAAAGTTTTCTGATCCAATCATCTACTGATGGACACTAAGGTTGCTTCCAGCACTTGGCTATTGTAAATAGTGCTACTATGAACATAGGGGTACATAGGTTCTTCTGAATTGGTGTTTCAGAGTTCTTTGGGTATAGTCCTATTAATGGAATTGCTGGATCAAAAGGCAGTTCCATTTTTAGTTTTTAAAAGAAACTCCACACTGTTTTCCATAGTGGCTATACCAGCCTACATTCCCACCAACAGTGCACCAAGGTTTCCTTTTCCCCACATCCTCACCAACACATGTTGTTTGTTGATTTGTTGATGATTGCCATTCTGATGGTGTGAGGTGGTATCTTCTTGTGGTTTTAATTTGCATCTCTCTGATGGCTAGTGATGTTGCGCATTCTTTCATACGCCTCTGGCCCTTTGTATATCTTCCTCAGTGAGTTGTCTGTTCAGGTCCTTTGCCCATTAAAAAAAAATTAATTTTATTGTTGTTGTATTACATCCATTTCCTTTTTGCTCCCCTCTGTCCCCTTCCCCACCCACCCATTCCCCCCAAAGTCAATCCCACCTGTTGTCCATGTCCATGGTTCCTTTATACTAGGTTCTTGTCTAAACTGCTCCCCTTCCTTGCCTCTTCCTCCCCTCTCTCCCCAACGCCCTTCCTTCTGACCACTGAAGGACTATTCATGTATTCATATATTTGGTTCTGTTTTGCTTGTTAGTTTTGCTCATTATTGTTCTGTAATGGGTGAGATCATATGGTACTTGTCTTTCACTGACTGGCTTATTTCACTAAGCATAATACTCTCCAGTTCCATTCATGTTGTTGCAAAGGGTAGGAGTTCCTTCTTTCTTTCTGCTGTATCATATTCCATTGTGTAAATGTACCAAAGCTTTTTGATCCAATCATCCACTGATGGGCACTTAGGCTGTTTCCAGCACTTGGCTATTGTAAATAGTGCTGCTATGAACATAGGTGTACATAGGTTCTGAATTGGTGTTTTAGGATTCCTTGAGTATAGTCCCAGTAGTGAATTCGCTGGATCAAAAGGCAGTTCCATTTTTAGTTTTTTGAGGAAATCCCATACTGTTTTCCATAGTGGCTGCACCAGCCTGCATTCCCACTAACAGTGCACAAGGGTTCCCTTTGCCCCACATCCTCACCAACACTTGTCGTTTGCTGATTCGTTGATGATTGCCATTCTGACAGGTGTAGGTGATACCTTACTGTGGTTTTAATTTGCATCTCTCTGATGGCTAGTGATGTTGAGCATTCTTTCATATGCCTCTGGGCCCTTTGTATCTCTTCCTCAGTGAGTTGTCTGTTCAGGTCCTTTGCCCATTTTTTAATTGGGCTGTCTGTCTCCCTGGTGTTGAGTCACATTAGTTTTTTCTATATTTTGCAGATCAAACCCTTGTCTGAGGTATCATTGGCAAATATGTTTTCCCATACAGTTGGCTCCACCTGGACCAATTAGTACTCATTAAGGGTGGACAGGGAGGTAGATGCCGCAACTATGTATATAGACTTATACTGTTCACTCGTACTTGAGGCATTTTGATTTTCCTGCTCCTCATTTCTGTAGAAGAGATAAGTTGGCTTTCTCTCTTGTATACCCGCTATCTTTGCTACTCCTTTGTACCCTTCAAAATTATCTATACTTTAGTTAACTGAATCATTTTCCCCCTCATGTAACAGTCTTATCATATCTACATCCCTATTAAGACTTGCTCAAAAAAAAAAAGGATGGATGTAATACAACAACAATAAAATTTAAAAAAAAAGATGTATCTGTTATGCATGATGCCAGTATTTTCATTATATGTGAACTTTTATTAAAACAAAAGAGCTTTAAAAAAGAAACAAAAACAAAGACTTGCTCAGAGGAAAGATGGCGACAGAGCAGAGAGCAGGGCTGATGGCGTTCTTGAGTACCAGAACAGCTGGAGGATAGGCTAGGGAGCATGAGATGTCTGCAGGGCCCTAAGAATTGAAGCAGTAAAGCATCTGGACTCAGGGGAGCATGGCACAGAGGTGGCAGAGACCTACAAGAGAGCAGGTGAGACAGTTCCAAACCGGCCGGTGGGCCGAGGTTGGCTCTGGGCAGTGGCAGCTCTACCTAAAGGGGTGTCTTTACCTGAAGATAGCTCCAGGCTCCCCGGGGACTAGAACTCTGAGTAGTGAAGTGTGGGCAGTGAGGGCAAATGCCGAAGGGAACGAGAAATTAAACTCCTGCAGAGGAGGGACTGTGTGAGAGCCTCACTCCGGAGACTCTCTCTGTGAGAGAGAGGAAGCTCCTCACTAGGCCAGAGGTGGAGGAGAAGTGACCTGTGGGGAGCAGGAGCAGGGGAGCAGGGAAGTGCACTGGCTGGAGCAGTGAGAGAGACAAAAACAGTGCTGCTGGGCCACCAGGGAAAGGGTGGCTTGGACCCCCTGTGCACCCACACTGGCCCCCAGGCTCCCACAGAAATTCCAAATTCCTGCGAGGCCAGGAACTTGGAACTGGTGAAACTGGCATGCCCATTGCAGGTGGCAAAGGCTGTGCTGCAGACGCCCTGGGGAGCCAGGCAAGTATCACAGAGACAGTGGTGAAAAACTTCTCAAAGAGGTGGACTGCTTGGAGGGTTAGCCTTCTCCTCGGGGAGCCAGGCACTGTTAGCAAACAGGGGCAACTTCCTCTGGGAGCTGCGAGGGAAGGGCCAGTCATCACAGAAGCCAGCAAGGTTGCAGGCCACCCTGCAGGGGAGCCAGGTGCTCATCGCAAGCAGGAACATCCTCCATGACCTGGAAGAGGAGGAATAGCCATAGACACCACAGAAGCAACCTGCTAATCTTCACATGGAAACAGTGAGAGACAGAGGGCCCCCAAACACCTGCAGCACTGAAACCCAACTAGGCTACTGGAGGCCCAGCCTACCTGGGGGCTGACACTCAGAATCAGCCCTGACTGTGACAACTATAGGCCCTCCAACTCCAAGACCAGCTAGACAGTAGACTTCAGACACCTGACCAAGAAAAAGAGGCAGAATCAGGAAATGAACCACTACTAATCCCAAGCACCTGAGTTACACCGAGAGCTACATGAACTATTAATCCCTAACAAATCCTTTTCAAAAGTTACTTCCAACCCTCCCAATTAGTGCATTTTAAGTAAATACTATTTATATCATAGTGTATCCCAACTCACATATTTTTACTCCTCCCTTATCTCAATCCACCTAAATACCCAAGATGCTCTTCCTACTCTTGATTTAAAGTCTACTCATTCTCCAGCTACAAAACATTCCCAGTCCTCAATCTAAGTATTTCTCTTCTCCCCAGCCACCTAAACCCCTTCTTTCTTTCTTCCTTCCTTCCTTCTGTTCTTTCTTTCTTTCTTTCTTTCTTTCTTTCTTTCTTTCTTTCTTTCTTTCTTTCTTTCTTTCTTTCTTTCTTTCTTTCTTTCTTTCTTTCTTTTTTTCTGCCGAAAGCCCACAGATTCTGGCTCCACCTGAAACAATCAGGGATCATTAAGGGTAACAGGGAGTTAGATACGGCAATTATATATATAGGCGTACACTGTTCACTTGTACTTCAGGTTTTCCTCTCCTCATTTCTATAGAATAGATAAGTTAGTTTTCTCTCTCATATCCCTGCTATCTTTGCTACTGCTCAGCACCCTTCCAAACTATCTATACTTTAGTCAACTTAATCATTTTTCCTCTCATATAACAGGCTTAATATAGCTACATCCCTATTAAGTCTGGCTCAGTTGCTGCTGAGGGTGTGATTAAGAGAGGGGGTTACCTTAAAGGGTGTGGGTATATAGTTATGTTCATAGGCAGTTGAAAGGGGAAGTAAAAGAGTGAAATATCTCTGAAGGTATGGTTATTTTGCCTGGACTGGTGGTCCTGTTTTAGGAGCAGCTCAGAAACAATGTATGAGAAAGGATAGGAGGAGTATCGCTCAATCAGCCAACTGGAAGGAAAGGAGCAACATACATAACAAACCCAGAATACAACCAGACATCCCAAGTTAACAACATAAAGGCACAAGTGGAGAAAATCTAGGATACTGCAACCTTGAACTCCACAAATCTCCTAACACAGATGGGTGCACAACAAAGGCAAGGAAGCAAAGCAGATTAATCCAAGAAAAAAACAAAACAAAACAAAACAAAAACACAAGCAAAATCAGACACCCAAAATGGGGAAAAAATGAATCAGTCCTTCACCAAAAGGAAAAGGAAGAATACCGAGGAAGATCACCAAAAGAAACACAGGCACATGACCTATCAGATATGGAATTCAAAAGAATGATGATAGAGAAGCTCAATGAGCTTAGCCAGCTCAAAGAAAAGTATAAACAACTCCAGGGAAGTTACAAGGAACTTACTGAGAGCTACACCAGCATCAAAAGGGACTTAGAATCTATCAGTAAGAGCCAGGAGGAAATAAAGAATACAATTTCTGAATGGAAGAATACAGTAGAAGGAATCAACAGTAGGCTAGAGGAAGTAGAGGACCAGATCAGCAAGTTGGAGGACAACATAGAAAAATACTCCAAGACAGTGCAAGAGAATGAAAAAAGGCTGAACAAGAATGAAGAGGTTTTAAGAGAGCTGCAGGACAACATGAAATGTAATAACATCTGTATCATAGGGATGCCAGAAGGAGAAGAGAAACAGGAAATGGAAAACCTGTTCAAAAAAGTAATGATAGAAAATTTCCCTAACATGATGAATGAAAACATTACTCAAGTTCAGGAAGCACAGAGGGTCCCAATGAAGATCAACCCAAACAGACCAACTCCAAGGCACATTATAATTAAAATGGAAAATTTCAAAGACAGAGAGAGAATTCTAAAAGCATCAAGAGAGAAATGGCAAATGTCATATAAGAAGGCTCCAATAAGGCTATCAAATTATTATTCAACAAAAACAATTCATGCAAGAAGGGAGTGGCAAAAAGTATTTCAAGTAATGGTAAACAAAGGCCTGCAACCAAGAATACTCTACCCAGCAAAGCTCTCATTCATGATGGAAGGAGAAATAAGGAGTTTCTCAGAAGAAAAAAGACTAAAAGAATACATCTCTACTAAACCAGCATTACAAGAAATGCTAAATGGTCTGCTTTAAAAAAAAACAAAAAAACAAAAATGAAGAAACAGAGAGAGGCAAAGAGGAATACAGGTAAAAAGTGGTAAAATGGCAATGAATAAGTATCAATCAATAATAACCTTAAATGTAAGTGAATTAAATGCGCCAATCAAAAGACATAGGGTAGCTGAATGGATAAGACAACATGACCCACATATATGCTGTCTTCAACCTCAGAACAAAAGTTTGACACAGATTGAGAGCAAAGGGATAGAAAAATATATATCAACCAAATGGACACACAAAAAATGCTGGAGTAGCAATACTAATTTCAGGCAAAAGAGATTTTAAAATGAAGGACATAAAAAGGGACAAAGATGGACATTTCATAATACTTAAGGGAACAATCCATCAAGAAGAAATAACTCTGATAAACATATACGCACCCAACATAGGAGCTCCGAAATATATAAGGAAAATCTTGGAAGACTTTAAGAAAGACATAGACAGCAACACACTAATAGTAGGGGATTTTAATACCCCACTATCA
>PVIW01016233.1:0-17289 GCA_004026585.1 Noctilio leporinus | reverse complement strand
GGGGGAAGGAACATCCAATGGAGTAAAAACAGTCTCTTCAACAAATGGTGTTGGGAGAACTAGACAGCAACATGCAAAAAGATAAAACTAGACCACCAACTTACACCATACACCAAAATAAACTCAAGATGGATAAAGGATTTAAACATAAGCAGTGCCACCATAAAGGTCCTGGAGAAAAATATAGGCAGTAAACTTTTGGATATCCTACGCAAAAATATGTTTACTGATACTTCATCAAGGGCAAAGGAAATCAAAGAACGAATCAACAAATGGGACTATATCAAATTGAAAAGTTTCCGTTCAGCTAAAGAAAATATCAGCAAAATTCAAAGGGAACCAACTGTATGGGAAAACATAATTGCCAATGATACCTCAGACAAGGGTCTGATCTCCAAAATATATAAAGAACTAATGCGACTCAACACCAGGGAGACAGATAGCCCAATTAAAAAATGGGCAAAGGACCTGAACAGACAACTCACTGAGGAAGATATACAAAGGGCTCAGAGGAATATGAAAGAATGCTCAACATCACTAGTCATCAGAGAGATGCAAATTAAAACCACAATAGGATACTACCTCACACTGTCCAAATGGCAATCATCAGCAAATCAACAAACAACATGCGTTGGCGAGGATGTGGGGCAAAGGGAACCCTCATACACTGTTGGTGGGAATGTAGGCTGGTGCAGCCACTGTGGAAAACAGTATGGGGTTTCCTTAAAAAACTAAAAATGGAACTGCCTTTTGATCCAGCAATTCCACTCCTTGGACTATACCCAAAGAATCCTGAAACACCATTTCATACGAACCTATGCACATCTATGTTCATAGTGGCACTATTTACAATAGGCAAGTGCTGGAAACAGCCTAAGTGCCCATCAGTGGATGACTGGATCAAAAAACTTTGGTGCATTTACACAATGGAATACTATATAGCAGAAAGAAAGAAGGAACTTGTACCCTTTGCAACAACATGGATGGAACTGGAGAGTATTATGCTTAGTGAAATAAGCCAGTCAGTGAAGGACAAATATCATATGATCTCACCCATTACGGGACAATAATGAGCAAAAGTAACAACAAGCAAAACAGAACCAAATATATGAATACAGTGAATAGGCCTTCAGTGGTTAGGGGGAAAGGGGTTGGGGGGAGGTGGGAGGCAGAGGCAAGGAAGGGAGCAGCTTAGATAAGAACCTAGTATAAAGGAACCATGGACATGGACAACAGGTGGGATTGACTTTGGGGGGAATGGTTGGGTAAGGAGGGGGACAGACGGGAGCATAAAGGGGATGAATGTAATACAACAACAATAAAATTAAAAAAAAAAAATTCTGCTATTTTCAAAAGTTCTAAATTCACCAGACTAAATTAAGTCAATTTGGAGGTAAAACATCAATAGACCAAAATACATAAAATATGTATTTAAATATTTATATGTCCTGGCCGGTGGCACAATGGATAAGGCACTGGCCTGCGAACCTAAAGGTCACTGGTTCGATTCTCAGCCAGGGCACATAACCAGGTTGCAAGCCAGGTTGCCTGCCAGGTTCACGACCGGAAACAGGTGAAAGGCAACCGTACACTGATGTTTCTCTCCCTCTCTGCCTCTCTCCCTTCCCTTCTCTTTGGAAATAATAATAAGTAAAATCTTTTAAAAATAAATAAATAATTATTTATATGTCATGGGAAAAAAAAAGATAAAGGAATCAAAAGCATTCAAATTGGAGAGGAGGAAGAGAGACTGTCATTTGCAGATGACATAACAGTGTATGTAGAAAATCCTAAAGACTACCAAAAAACTACTCAACCTAATAAGTGAATTTGACAAACAGCTAAATACAAAGTCAATATCCAAAAATTGAAAGCATTTTTTTACACCAACAATGAAACATCAGAGATGAAAACTAGGAAAAAAATCCCATTTACTATAGCAACAAGAAAAATAAAGTACCTCAAATGAGGTAAAACACCTGTACTTGGAAATCTACAGAACACCAAAGAAAGAAATTAAGGAAGATGCAAATAAACGGAAGCGTATACCATGTTCATTGATGGGAAGAATTAACAAAATTAAAATGTCCATACTACCTAAACCAATTTATAGAGTCAATGCAATCTCTATTAAATTACCAATGACATATTTCACAGATCTAGAAAAAAGACTTCATAATTTTATATGGAGTCACAAATGACCATAAATAGCCACAGCAATCTTGAGGAAGAATAAAGTAGGAGGAATCACAATACTGGAAATTGAACTATATTACAAAGCCATTGTAATCAAAACAGTCTGGAACTGGCACAAGACTATGAGGTCTGTCCCCAAAGTATCAAGCTAATGTCAATATAAGTTTGTGCAGCTGATATTTTCCAGACAGACCTCATAGATATGTATCAATGGAAACAGAATAGAGTGCCCAGAAATAAACCCAGGCCTCTGTGGTTAACTAATATTTGATAAAGGGGAAAGGAGCATGAAATGGAGTGAAAAGAGTCTCTTCAACAAAAAGAGAACTGGATAGGGACATGCAAAAAAAATAAAAGTAGACTACCAACTTACACCAGAATAAACTCAATATGGATAAAAGACTTAAACATAAGCTGTTCCACCATAAAAGCCCTAGAGGAAATCATAGACAGTAAAATTTCAGATATCCCATGTAGCAATATTTTCACCAGTATTTCTCCTAGGGCAAGGTAAATAAGGGAACAAATAAACAAATGGACTACATCAGACTAAAACGTTTCTGCTCAGCTAAAGATAACATCAGCAAACTGAAAAGGAAACCAACTGTATGGGAAAACATAATTGCCAATGAAGCTTCAGACAAGGGTTTGATCTCCAAATTATATAAAGAACTTATATGGCAACACCAGGAAGACAGGCAGCCCAATTTAAAAATGGGCAAAGGACCTGAACACTTCTCTGAGGAGGACATACAAAGGGCCCATAGGCATGTGAAAGAATGCTCAACATCATTAGCCATCAGAGAAATGCAAATTAAAACCACAATAAGATACCACTTCACACCAGTCAAAATGGCCATTAACAAATCAACAAACAAGTGCTGGCAAGGATGTGGAGAAAAGGGAACCCTAGTGCACCGCTGGTGGGAATGTAGATTGGTAGAGCCACTATGGAAGACAGTGTGGAATTTCCTCAAAAAACTAAAAATGGAAATGCCTTTTGACCCAGAGATTCCATTGTTAGGATTATACCAGAAGAACCTTGAAACACCAATTCAGAAAAACCTATGCATCCTTATGTTCATAGCAGCACTATTTACAATAGCCAAGTGCTAGAAACAGCCTAAGTGCCCATCAGTGGATGATTGGATCAAAAAATTGAGGTACATTTACACAATGGAATACTAAATACAGAAAGAAAGAAGGAACTTCTGCCTTTTGCGATAGCATGGCTGGAACTGAAAAGTATTATGCTTAGTGAAATAAGTCAAGCAGCAAAAGACAAATGATCTCACCCAATACAGGAAACTAATGAACAAGAACAAAAGAGAGAAGTAGAATGAAACTAGAGACATGGAAACAGGAGCAGAATGACAATGACCAGAGGGAGGGCCGGGGGGAAGGAAAGAGTGGGGGAAAGAAGGGGAAGGGTTTAGTCAAAGAGCTAGGCTGAATGACCCATGGACATGGACAACAAGGTGGGGGTTAACTGTGGGAGACAAGATGGGAAAGATGGGGTAGGTGCGGTGGGTGGGGTAGGGGAGAGCAAAGGGAGAAAAATGAAACAATTGTAATGTAACAATAAAATAAAATTGCATTGTTTCAATTGTACAATTCTATACTACACCATCTATATATTTGTGTGCTCACCACCCAAAGTCTAGTCCTTCTCTGTCACTGTTTGACCTCCTTTACCTTTTTCATCCTCTCTTAGTCCCCTCTGGTAACTATCCTTCTGCTGTCTGTATCTCTTAAGTTTGTTCACTTGTTGCTTTGTTTTATATCCCACATGAGAGAAATCATATAGTTCTGTCCTTTTCTGACCTACTTGGCTTAGCATGATATTATCAAGATCCATCCATATTGTCACAAATGGCAGTATTTCATCCTTTCTGTGGCTGAGTAGTATTCCACTATATACATTCTGCCCCTTCTTTACCCAATCATCCACTGAAGGACATTTAGGTTGTTTTGACCAGCATGTATAACGCTGCAATGAACAAATGGATGCATATATATTTATTCTTTACAAATAAATGTTTCCAATTTTTTTGATAGAGATCTAGAAGAGGGATTACTAGGTCATATGGTAGCTTGATTCTTAAGTTTTTGAGGAACCTCCATACTGCTTTCCATAGTGTTATACCAAGTTATATTCCCACCAGCATTGAAGATTCTTTTTCTCCACATCCCAGTATTTGTTATTTCTCTTCTTTTGTTAATAATGGCCATCCTAACAGATGTGAAGTGGTATCTCATTGTAGTTGATATGCATTTCCCTTATGACTAGTTAAGCATCTTCTCATGTATCTGTTGGCCATTTGCATAAGCCTTCTTGGGATAAGTGTCTGTCAAGCTGTATTCCCATTTTTTAATTGCATGGTTTTATTGTTGAGTTGTATCAGTCCTTTGTATGTTTTGGATATTAGCCCCTTATTATGGGTATTGTTTATAAATATCTTCTTTCGTTCGGTTGGTTGCTTTTTTTTTTTTTTGCTGTACAGAAGCTTTTTAGTTTGATGTAGTCCCATGAATTTTTACTTTTACTTCCCATGCCTTTGGAGTCAAATTCATAAAATCCTCTTGACACCAAGGTCCATAAGTTTAGTGTTTTCTTCTATGTATTTTATTGTTTCAGTTAGGGCTTATATAAGTCTTTAATAGATTTTGAGTTAATTTTCATGTATGGTATGAAATAGCAGTCTAATTTCATTCCTTTACATGTGGCTTTCCAATATTTCCCAGCACTATTTTTTGAAAAGACATTCTTTTCTCCATTGTGTATGTTTTTAGCTCCTTTGTCAAAAATTAGTTGCCTATACACACACACACACACACACACACACACACGGGGGTTTATTTCTTGTTTTCAATCTTGCTCCAATGTATTTTTCTGCCAATACCACACTGTTTTGATTATTGTAACCTGGCAATATAATTTGAACTCAAGGAGTGTGATACATCTGGCTTTGCTCTTTTTTTGTCAGGGTTGCTTTGGCTATTATAGGTCTTTTGTGGTTCCATACAAGTTGGATGATTTTTTTCTATTTCTTTGAAAAATGCCATTTGGATTTTGATGATGCATTATATCCTTTTATGGCTATAGGGGAATATGGCCATTTTACCTATGATGAGTCTTCCAATCAATGAATCAAATGGAATCTTTCCATTTCTCTGTCTTCAATTTCTTTCAAGCATGTCTTGCAGTTTTCAGTGTATATATAGGTCCTTTACATCCTCTGATCAAAGTTTATTCCTGCATACCACATACTAGTTTTTCTTTATCCATTCATCTATCCATGCTCACTTAGGTTGTTTCCATGTGTTGGCTATTGTAAATAATGCTGCAGTGAACATGGCATAGATAATCTTTCCAGATAGTGATGGTTTCCTTTGGATATGCAGGGTGTGCAGAATAAATGGGCAATAACATTTCCTTATTTCACATGCTTATTCATTTTTGAAAAACTATGTTTCTAAGGTTATGATTTAACATCATTGTTTCAGATATAAAGTATTAAATTCTGAGAGCAACTGTCATGTTGAAGGAATACAATATTAGAGTAACCATAATTTCTGAACTGTGTGCATGGCCAATTGCTAAGGAAATTGCAAACTTTAGTAACATCCCCTTTACATACAGTTGACAACATGAAGGTGTGCGATGCTGTTCCTGATGTTGCCACACCAACAAGGGAAATGCATAAGGTACACAAGGATCGCATAAGTCCAGATACTGTACACAGAATCCAGGAGATCAATGAAGATCCAGGAAAGTCAATGAGTTCTATAGCAAGAGAACCACAGGTGTTGGATGCAACAGTTTGCAAGATTATTGCTGAAGATATCAGATACAGATCATATGTTCTTAGAAGAGGCGAGTTTATGACACAGCAAAGGAAAGGTGCTTTGAAAAAGCAAGGAAACTGCTAACAAAATGGAAAAATCTCCCCCTACCCCATCCTCTGATTTTTTCCTCCTGAAAAGAATTTTCAGCAGGACCAAATAGTCAACAGAAGAAACAAGTGGCTCTGTGAGAATCTTAATGAAGTCCCCATTGTCATGAAAAGAAACTTTCCTGCTACAGTGATAATGCTAGGTGTTGTCAGCAATGAAGGAGATATCATGACCCCACATTTTTCCCCACAAGGCTTGAAGATGACTGCTGATGTTTATCTTGATGTTTTAAGAGACGTGGTTGTACCGTGGATGAAGCAAGTCGTAAATGAACAACATATTCTCTTCCAACAAGATGGTGCACCAGCACAGAACACCAAAAAGATGCAAGACTGTCTCAGTGTCAATGTTCTTGGATTTTAGTCAAAAGAAGTCTGGCTGCCTAGTTCACCAGATGCAAATCCTTTAGACTATTAAGTATGGAGCATTTGTAAGAGAGAAGTTAATAAACAACCTCATTCCAATAAAGAGGTTGATAAAGCTAAGACTGAGAACATTATGATGTCCACAGATAAAGAAAAGTTAAAGTGTGCTCAATGTTCTGAAGTCGAATCGAGTCTATTATTGCAGCAATGGACTTTAACAATTTAAAAAATGACTGTTTATGTATTTATATATAAATTTATTTCAAAACATAACACTTTTGTGGTATGTATTTTTACTGAAATTTTTGCCACTTTATTGAGTGCACCCTGCATACCCAGAAATGAAACCACTGGGTAAGTTATATTTCAATTTTTTTCAGAAATCTCCATACTGGTTTCTATAATGGTTGTACAAATTTATATCCCCAGTAACAGTACACAAAGTTTCCCTTTTCTTCACATCCTTGCCAACATTTTTTTATAACTGCCTTTCTAATAGGTGTAAAGAGGTATCTCATTGTGGTTTTGACTTGCTTTTCCTTGATGATTAGTAATGTTGAGAATCTGTTGGCTATTAGATATTTTCTCTTATTCCATAAGTTGCCTTTTCAACTTTATCATTTGCTGTACAGCTTTTTAGTTTGATGTAGTCCCACTTGTTTACTTTTTGCTTTTGTTGTCTCCATAACAGAAAGAAAGAAAGAAAGAAAGAAAGAAAGAAAGGAAGGAAGGAAGGAAGGAAGGAAGGAAGGAAGGAAGGAAGGAAGGAAGGAAGGAAGGAAGAAAGAAAGAAAGAAAAAGAAAAGAAATGAAATCATTGTTAAGGCTGATGTCAAGAAGCTCACCCTCTAGGTTTTCTCCTATGTGTTCATGGTTTCAAGTCTTACATGTAAATATTCAATCCATTGTGAGTTAGCTTGGTGTATGGTGTAAGATAATGGTCTAGTTTCAATCTTTTACATATAGCTTTCCAGTTTTACCAATGCCATTTATGAAAGAAATCACCCTTTCTCCATTGTATATTCTTGGTTACTTTGTTGTACACTAATTGATCACACAAATACATGCGTAGGGTTATTTCTGGACTCTGTTCCATTCACCGTTGTGTCGATTTTTGTGACATTATCACTGTTTTAATATAGCTTTGTAATATTGTTTGAAATCAGTTAAGTGTGATGCCCACAGCTTTGTTCTTCTTCCTTAAGATTGCTTTGGCGAGTTAGGGCTTTTTGTGGTTCCATATAAATTTTGGGAGCTTGCTCCAAAATGCTATTCGAAAGCAGATAGGGACTGCATTGAATCTATAGATTGCTTTGGGTAGTACAGACACTTTAACATTCATTCTTCTATTCCATGAGCATAGAGTATCTTCCATTTATTTGTTTCTTCTTCACCTTCTTTCATCAGTATCTTATAGTCTTCAGTGTATAAGCCTTTCACATCTTTGGTTAAACTTACTCCTAGGCATTTTATTCTTTCTGATGCAACTGTTTCCTTAACTTCTCTTTCTGATAGTTTATTGCTAATTAGAGCACAATAGATTTTTATATTGATTTTATATCCTGAAACTTTCCTGAATTTGTTAGTCCTAACAGTCTTTTGGCAGTCTTTAGGGTTTTCCATACATAAGGAAAACTGTCTTTATTTGCAGATTACATCAACTTCTCATAATCAAAGTTTTCACTCATAGATGGTAATAATGTTTCTATGGAGGTTAACATTTTTGTGCCCACATGGTCTCAAACAAATTTGATTTTCTTTTTCAAGCTTAAGGGGAGAAACCAATTACCCCCCAAAACAATGGAAATCAGATAATCTGTACCCAATTCAATTTTTTTTTTTTTCCATCACCTGCCTCCAGCTATGGACCTGGCTGGAGACCTGACTTACAACCTGATTACATTGCCCTGGCTGGGAACTGAACCAGCAAACTTTGGGTTTGCAGGCTGGCACCTTATCCATGGTGCCACCAGCTAGGGCTACCAATTCAATTTTTGAACAAGTATATTACTCCTGCTTAGTTTGGCTAGTGAGTAGGTTCATAGGCCATAGGGGTTAATGCACCAGAAGCAGCTGGATCTTCCTCAATTCCTCCCCTTTTGCTTTAAGAAAATGTTGGACCAACTGAACCTGGTGAGTATTGACTATTCTGATACCTTGAACCACATACTGGTCTCTCCCTAGGTGGCACTCATGTTATATTCTATCCTGCAGCACAGACTGACCACCCAGTTAATTGTGAAACAGTAGTAAATACTTTTAATTCAGCATACTTAAGAAGACTGATATTTCACATATTAACTTATTAATGTTTATAATACATGAAGCATTTTTTATAAAAACTATATAATTGTAAAGAAAAATTGAGGATACATCTATACTAATGTTAACATTGAAGGATTCTTTTATAATCATAAAATTATCATTTACTTTATTTATCTGATATGTTTTTGCTGGTTCAACATCAAGTAAGCAAAACACCCAAGTCCCTGTATTTCTACCATTGCACGCTTTCTCTAAAAGGAATGAAGTGAACGCATCTTGATTTTAAGAACAAAGATTAAATCATATATTAGGCTCTTAGAAGTATACTGTAAACTGAAAGCTGTAAGCTGTTATACAAATGGAAGTACTGTGTTTCCTTACGTTAAATTGATTTTGACTATTCAGAGATAATTTGAATCTTGAATTTTTGTTAGGGTCAAATGTTAGTGGATTTATTTATTACTCTGTGGATGATCATACTTTAAAATCTAAGTTTTTTTTCTCTTGTTTATGGAACATAAATATATCAGAGAAAATGTTGCTTTGCTAGTATTGGCAGACAAGTCACCAAAAAAGCACTGTTTTTAGCAGTTAAAATTTAAAATGATAAACAGAGCAGCGATATAACTGATTTTGGTCTTCCTTTCACTGTATGACTGTGAGTTGCACTGTCAATGTAATATTAAGATTTATATTTTATTGGAGTTAAAAATTAATGATATAATCTTTCTGAAGAATGAAGAATAATCTACTAGAAAATATGTTTTCTGTAATGGTAGCTTCAAATATTTTTGACTGACTTTACGTTTAAAATATTTTTCCAGTATTTTTTATCCTGAGATAAAGATTAACAGTCCAAAATAGCAAAAAAAAAAAAAAAAAGGCCCCTAAGGTACAATTTCAGGGAAAGTAGTCATTATGGTAAGTTCCTAAGCAACAAAACCCTATGGCTTTTAATTTGCAATGGCAACCAGAGTCTAATATATTAAAACACAAAGTACAGACTGTGACAAAAGTAGGCTTACAGTTATTCGTACAGAATAGTTAATAATACAAGAATAAACTGTGTTTTGCATACTGAACCTACTTCTGCTCCACCCCTGTATATTAGAAAACAGCTTACAAAGTGAACAGAAGTGTTAAAATAGAAAGCCTATTTTTACAGAAGCAAAAAAGAGAATTTACAATATCGCTAGGAGGCATCTGTGACTCCTCCAGATTTCCATGTACTTTGGGTTTAATACCATGGATTGAGTACTTCTACCTATACATCCATGATAGGGACCTGGGGCATTTTCATAAACCACAATAATTTCTTAAAAAGAAAAAGAAAAAGAAAAAAAAGGAACTTACCTAAAATGAAGTATTCAGGTAAGAGTGATGCAGGTTCAGAACAAGACAAAGAACAAGACAACAGTATTCTTAATTGCTTTTGCTAGCTTGTAAGTAGTAAAAAGAAGAATCCATTGAATAGAAAATATCAAATTTGTTCACACATGTAATAAGAAACAATCAAATAGAAAATATTTGGCACAATACATTAAAGAAAGAGTATAATCTTTTACACTAGAATATGGTCATATTTCGGACATTTTATTATAATGAAAACAATATATACTTGTCTAACATGCCACTTTTGTACAGAGAAATCTCACCACCTACTTTAAAAACAAATGACAGAAAGAGCAGAAAAGTGAAATTCTCTTTTAGGTCATTTAGCTAAAAGGATCTTTTAGGATCATTTAGCTCTGGCACTTGTACTTGCCGTAAAGGCTGTTCTACCTCCCTGCAGCCAGAAGGCCCCAGTTCTAAGGAGCCATGCCTACATGGTGGACAAGAATCATGGTCTGGGGCTGTACCAGTCTGCTCCGGCTCCCACAGTACAACCACAGATAATAGAGCAAATAAATAGAGCACAATTCTGGTGGGAAGAAGTCCAAAGATCCAAGTGCCAGAAAATTCCATTTCTGGTGAGGTTCCTTCCTAGTTTGCAGATGGCCACCATTTTGTTGCCATGAGACCTTTTCCCTGAGGGTGTCCAGAAAAAGTGAGCTCTGTTGCCTCCTTCTCTTCTTATAAGGACACCAGTGCAATCACATTAGGGCTCTATCCTTTTGATCTCATTTAACCTTAACTACCTCCTTAAAGGCTATACCTCCAAATGCCTTCACATTGAGATGGCTTCGACAGTTAAATTTTAAGGGAAACAACTCAGTTCATAATAGGGACTGAGCTGTATGAGCAAGAAAGACTGACTGGTGAACCCCCCTAGGGCACCACTTTCAATGAATGAACCAGGAAAACACCTCAAGTTTCTCTTCATGAACTTGAAGTAGAGCTGTGAAGGGGGAAAAGCCTCCCCTGGGAATGCCTATTACAGCCTAACACTTCCATGTGCTTAAGGATGAAATTCACACGACTTGTGTGTGCGTGAGTGTGCATGCGCTAAAGAACAAGGAGGGAGAGGCAAGGAAACCTAAGGTGAAAATTGACTTTGAAGTGGTTCAGGGTTAGCAGTGTCACCAAAAACAAACTGCTAGTGCTAGAAGAACTCTCTACAAAGGTATACTTTAAACAACCCTCAAAATAAAGTTAAGAGAAATATGAAACTCACCATCAAAATCAATGATCACTGTAGAAACCACTATAAACTTGTATCAGAAAAAACAACAAATAACTGTAAAGTCAGAGCTATGAAAAAAAAAGTGTATTTGATATGATTTAGTATGTTTAAAGAAAAGACAAAGGGAATAATAGAACTATCCCAAATGACCAGGTAAATCTGAGAAAGAACCAAATTAACACTTCTGGAAATGAAAAAATATAACCATAATTTAAAATGTGATAGTTAGGTTAAATGGGTTTGAGACAATGATAGTGAACTGAACAATAGATTTAAAAAAATTATCCAGAATTTAACACCTACAGAGAGAGACATATGAATCAAAGATATGGAACACGGGGTGAGGCAGTGAAACATAGTCTAATTTAATTCTCTAAGGAAGAGAATGGATAGTCTGGGGGAAGTACAATATTCAAAGAGATAAAAGTTGAGAATTTTTATAATGTACAAAAGACACTAATTCTAAGATTCAAAAAGCTCAATGAATCTGAACAAGATGATAATAAGAAATGCATAGCTGTATAATGACATTTGATTATAGACCACCAAAGATAAAGACCTTAGACATAACCTGAAAGAAAAGACAGATAAGCTGCAAAGTAGTCGCTTATTTAATCACACTGCTAACTGTCATTTCAGTAGAAACAATGGCAGCAAGAAGACAGTGGAATAATATTAAACACTGAGAAAAATAACTCAATCCACCCAGCTAACTTTCAAGGATAATAAAATGGTAAACTTGCAGGTAAATGTAAACAAATGACTTCATAATTTATTTTTGGAATTAAACGGAAACACATTCTAGACACTAATTTATAAGTTGAAAGGATAAAAATCAGACTTTGTTCAAAAGTCTCATGTTTAGAAAGAGATCAAGACTTTATGTTAACTGCAAATTAAATTTCTTGGTAAGTACTAAAAAAATAAAATATTTGTATTTTTTACCTTCTAAACTAGAAAAAAAAGCAAATGGAAAAACAAAACAAAAATCAATCTGAAGGAAGGCCAAAAACAAACAAACAAAAAAACACCCCACAAGGGGAGTAAGGAAACAGAAAAAGTGAGACAAAAACCACAGTAAGACAGTATAAATAAACCCTAATATATTAGTACATTCAATAAACACAGATTGATTAAACTCTCTAAGTAAAAGATAATCAGCTAGAGAAAGAAAAAAAATTAGTTTTTAAGAGGCACATCTAAAACATAATAGAAAGGTTCAACAGGAAAATAAAGAAATATAAACCATACAAATACTAACCAGCTTGTGTGGCCTATATATTTTTTAAAGTGTAGATTTTAAAGCACTGTAAAAGGAAATAAAAATATTAAAAGTAGAGGTCATGACTATAAACATGACACAATTCTACACTTGGAAGATAATTCTAAACTTGTATGTATCTAATAACAAAGCTACAAAATATACAAAATAAAAATTGACAGAATTACAGGCAGAAATTAAAAAATAAAAATTTTCACATATCTTAGAATATGAGAGGTCAGGTAGAAGGAAAAGCAACAGTAAAATGGGGACAATATGAACAACATAATTAACTAGCATGGTCCAACAGACACCCAACAACTAGAAAATATTCAGACTTCTAAGCACTAACAAAACTTTTACAAAAACTGACCATATGTTAGGTCATAAAATCTCAACAAATTTCGCCATATCAACTTTATATGAACTATTCTCTGACTACAATCCAATTAAAGCAGAAATCAATAGTAAGAGAATTTAAAAATTTACATGTTGGGAAATGGAACAAAAGCTACACACATTATGTAAGTCAAAACAGAAACATTAAAAAAAGAAAACACAGGACTCAAAAAGTAATATTCATCACACAGAACACTTAAACATTCATCACACAGTAATTTCTTGAGTTACACAGAACCCATATTATCTCTGCTTAACAACATAAACAGCAACAATGTTGTAAATCATGTAATTACTATATAAAAATATATATCAAAAGTGATTTAGAAACTTGGAAATTTAAGTGAAAGTGCTTACTAAAATGTTAAAAGGAAGGCAAATCAACCATCTCTTTCAGAAGTTATATGGAATAGCTAAAGTAAGAAGTATGTTAAACGTTTCAAGTTTCAAGAGCCCATTAATTCTTTCTGGTTTAAGTCCCTTAGATCCTTATATCATATATGCAAATTCATACAGTACTATATTATTCATGAGACGAACAAATACTATCAGGAATCTTTGTCGCATGAGTTGAGTAACCACAGTTAAGAGAGTATTCCTGCTCACACAGTCCTGATTTCTTGGTTACAGCATCTGTTCATTGGTGCACTGGCAATAAATAGCATTCCAAAAACTGCCTACAGTACAAAGGGAATTTCATTTAAGGTTCCCCTCACTTTCCATGTGTGGGATATTTTTGGAAGCTATTTTTTTTTCATCCACAGAAAGAGAATTAAGAAAATTCCAACATGCCTTAGTGTCAGCAAGAGCTCTTTTTAGTCCAGGTACCAGAGGATGATTGATGAACCTGTCAAGCCTACAGTAGCAGACAGAGAAAGTTGGCAGAAGTTCAGTGTTATTGAAAGAAATCTCAAATACTTATTTCATCTCCTCTATTAACTTTAATCACATTTTCGACAGTCAGCCAAGAATGAAGCTTTGACAGTGAGCCATAAATTTACACAAGCAAGCATTGTCACTTTTCTGCGCTAGCTACACTGAGATAACATGAGAGAATTGGGTATTTTCTTTCTTGTGCTATTCTTTATTGAAGAGCAATAAAAAATATTTGAAAGATTTATTCATACCTCAAATTCACTTGCCTTACATCTCTTGAAATGCTGCATTTAATTTTGCTTTGTTTATGGCAAATAAAAAATCAACTTAGTTCCTCAATTAGACAGTTAAATGCAGATTTTTAAAGAGCACAGTGATGACAGAATTGGTATGTTTCATCATAATACACCTGCTTGTGAGAAGAGACATTAAACACTAAAAAGGATTTACATTTAACATGGGTCACTTGCCATGTGGGCAAATCTTTTAGGCATATTCAGAGCCAGAATCTTTATATGGTTCCAGAAGGACTCCATGGCAGACTTTGCTGATTACTCATTACACAGTTGAAACATACATAAACATTACTTATCTTACAAAGCGCACACACTGTAAAACAGATACACAAATGAGGAGGTAGATAATATGGGTAAGATTATGGTTCTTGGAAAGGCTAAAAATCAACTATATTTTTGGTTAGCTTTTCCTTCTAAGCATGTTTTAAATGCCGAAAATATTCATTGCTGGAACTTAACAAGTTTGTCTTGTCATCAGGGAAACACATGGTATTTTGCTGCCCTGCAGAATCCGTAACCTTTCAGGCAGTTCAAAGGCCAACATGGCTGCCTTTGCCGCAGCAGAGGCCGTGTTTTGCTCTCATCTCTCAAATGTGATCTCTGTTCCAAGGGCAGTTGTTTTTGTCTACATTTCATGGAATAACACTTTCTACATTCGTCCAATAGCCAAGGAAGCTAAAACAGGCAGCTATTGTATCTGTTTTATAAGCCACAATAATAAACTAATATTAACCTTGTAAGAATGAACTACATTATTTTTATAAGTCTATACTTCTGAGATAATAAAAAGACCAATTCTGATTACCAAAAAGTAAATCGATTCCCTTTTTCTACTACTTTTTCTCCTTCTTGAGTTGCCCATTCAAAAATCATGCATAGGCACTTAAACTGGAAAGATGTAGCACCCTTCCTTCACCAAGTATTTCATTAGGACTCCAGCAGAAGCTTCTTTCTTCTGATATGAGTACCACTGAATATACTGCTAAGCTTGAAGCAAAGGCTAAATGGTTTGATGGGAATAGCCAGTTCTTTGGGGGAACTCAATGTTTTCTTATTAGTTTGTCACTGTTGTGGTTCAAGTTCTTAAAAGGTTGAGAATTTTGCTAGGTCCTTCTCCATCTCAGCATATTGTTCTTTAAGCCTCTCCACAGCTTTTCTGTGCTCTTCATCCACTTCAGCCTGTTTCTTGTGTTGTTCTTTCATGAAATTGTCCCACTGGATTATATGCTGATTTTCATTAGCTATTAAATGGTCATTATGAATCTGAGGAAAGAAAATTTGAAAGTCACGTGTCATTTTCCAGACAATTATTTTTCCATGTAGAAGATACAATCATAACTTTACTTTTTAGAATTTGGTTATTATAGCAATCAGCTTGAGAGTCACAATGATAAAATTACATTATAGTTGTAATGTCCAACAAGAACATGGTGTATTATAAACATCTAAGGCTAAGGCTTTGCAAACTATGAGTGAACATGGGTATTCCCATTTCTGAAATTGCAAAATGTCTAGTATTATTTAATGACAAAAATCAAACACAAGTAAATTTTCACACCTTTATTCCTCCTCAAATTGTACTTAGCTGCATATAATTTTTAAATCAAGTTTAAAGAATATATGTCAAAAGAATGATTATTATAAGAAATTAAGAGTCTTACATAAAATATTTTTAGATGCATTAGAAAGAATCATACATTATTAATTATGGGAAGAGAACTCAAGAAATCTCTTCTGGTTCAGTTCCATTTCTTAAAGCAAACGAACACCAAAAGTACTGTTGTCAAATATCTAAATTCTTCTTGAGATGCTACTTAATATTCTATGAGGATAAACATTTTTTTTTGAGCATCAGAATAAAGATAAAACAATGTCTAAGTAAACAAGGCATACATTTAGTATAACTTCCATTATTACCTTTGAACATGTACAACAATGAGCTAAATAGAAAATAAGGATAAAAAATAACTTCGTATCTCTGCCTCAAATATTCTATGTAGTACATGTCTTTAAGAAGTATTGATACACCCTGGCTGGTGGCACAGTTGATAAGGTGCCGGCTTGCAAACCCAAAGGTCGCTGGTTCGATTCCCAGCCAGGGCACATAACCAGCTTGCAAGCCAGGTCTCCAGCCAGGTCCTTAGCTAGAGGCAGGTGAAAGGCAACCATACACTGATGTCTCTCTCCCTCTCTGCCTCTCTCCCTTCCCCTCTCTAAAAATAATAAATATTGCCCTGGCTGGTGGCACAGTGGATAAGGTACCGGCCTGTGAACCTAAAGGTCGCTGGTCCAATTCCCAGCCAGGGCAACAGAACCAGGTTGCAAGCCAGGTCTCCAGCCAGGTCAGAAGCTGGAGGCAGGTGAAAGGCAACCATACACTGATGTTTCTCTCCCTCTATGCCTCTCTCCCTTCCCCTCTGTCTGAAAATAATAAATAAAATCTTTAAAAAAAACAAAACAAAACAAAACAAAACAAAAAAAATGTTGTCATCCTAAAATAAAGGATATATATTGAAAGAAAAGAAGTATTGATACAAGCAAGTCCTATTAAACAAATGAGCAAAATGTGATAGAACCTAAAAATCTACAAAGCACCTAAAGTCACTACTAATGTAAACAGGACACCTGGTGTACTTACATACCAGTAACTCAGATGCTGAAAAATAGCTTCTAGGAAAAAGATAAAACAGAGTTTTCCTGTGGTCCATAATGTCCTTGCTGATCTATTTTTTCTCTTATTTGAGACACAACGAGAAGTAGGATGAAGCACCGGATAAGCCATCACACTATATGAAATGCATATTTCTGCCAGTTGTTTTGTATATCTTATCTACTTCTAAAAATCCATTTCAGAGCATACCTCAACATCATAAAGGCCATCTATGAGAAACCTGAAGCCAACATCATACTTAATGGACAAAAACTGAAAGCTTTCCCCCTAAGATCAGGAATGAGACAAGGCTGCCCACTTTCTCCACTTCTATTCAACATTGTCTTGGAAGTTCTAGCTATAGCCATCAGAGAAGAAAAAGGAATCAAAGGGATCCAAAT
>PVIW01016231.1:0-17299 GCA_004026585.1 Noctilio leporinus | reverse complement strand
TTAATGTTATTGTTAAGGGTTAGGTTTAGGGTTAACATTAGGATAAGGAGAGGGTTAGGGTGAGGGTTAGGAATGGCATTGTTGTTGGTGTTTGGGTTAGAACTAGCCTAGTGGGTAATATTAGGGTAGAAGTAACACAAGGATTAGGTTTAGGGTTAGGTTTCCTTTAGGCCTAGCATTACAAATATAGATAGGGACAGGATGGGTGTGAGATTTAGGTTTAAGGTTAGGGTTATGTGAGTGTGAGCACTAGTGTTAGAATTAGGGTTAATGTTCAGTGTAGGTATAGGATTAACATTAAGTTTTGGGTTAGGATAAAGATTATGGTTAGTGTTAGGACTAATGTTTGAGTTCTGATTAGGATTAGGGTTAATGATAGGTTTTAGGTGAGGATTACTGTTACATGTAGGTTTAGATGTAGCATTTGGCCCAGGGTGATGATTAGGGTTAAGGTTAGGATGATCATTAGGGTTAGTGTTAGTGTGTGGACTAGCATTAGGATTATGTTTAGATTTAGGGTTACGCTTAGGGTTCAAGCTAAGGTTAGGGTTGGGTTTAGGGCTATCATTAATATTAGCTTTGGGTTTGATTAGAACTAGTACTAGTTAACATTGGGGTTTGAATCATGACCAACATCAGCATTAAGGTTAGGATTATGGCTATTATTAGGTTTAGACTTTGGGTCAGGGTTAGTAGTAGGGTTACAGTAAGTGTTAGAATTACCATTAGGGTAATGTTATGGTTAGGATTAAAATTAATGTTAGTGACATGAGTGGTACTTGTGTTAGGGTAAATTTAAGGTTTAAGGTTTATGTTAGGTTTACTGTAGCCTTCTAGTTATACACAGTTTTCTAGGGGTTTGTATCACAGGCCCCTTCTCAGGCTGAAAGGAATTTCCGATACAAGCCCAGCTTTGTCCCGTATCTCAGCTGGAATTTACCATTCTTGTTGATAAAGTGTGTTCTGTTGGGAATATGGTGAATTCACAGATCACTTGTGAAAATAAACAGATGCATAGAGGATTCAACCAACATTTCTAACAAAATCAATGACATGACAGGTACACTCATGGATGTTCACCAGTCTGTTGCCACAGATGATAACACTGTGGTTCCTCCCAAAACATGTGAAAGCAGCTGGCCATCTGAGAACTTTTCAGAACACACAAAGCATGGTGGCTTTTATGATCACACCCCTGGAGAATATCCCCAGTGTACTGAAAGCACACATAATGCTGACTGGGGTTAATGGCCAGTTTTCAACAGGGAGACATCCTATCAGCAGTCTAGGAGTGGGTGAAGCATGGGCTTTGGTGTGAATATAATATCTCCACACAGCAAGTGCCCTTATTGTGGCTCAAAATCAGTATCTGAAATGGATGAAGACTTGCCCAAGACCTGAAAAATTGAACTTTCATGATCTTGAAAATCAGCTTCTGCACATGACTGTTTACACAGTAAGAAATTGGTCTAAACAATGATGGACAGATCTTATCCACTGTGGGTGATGATCATTTTAAATCAACAAATGCAAAATAACTGAATTGAATTGTGTACCCAATCTATTTGCCAGTTGGGCCTTTTTTCAAGATTTGAGTACAACTAAAGCTGGTCAGCAAAAAACCTACCCAAGGAGGCTTCTAACATCATCCTGTTTTTTTCCCCATTCTGGCCACTTGGAGTAAATTTCAGAATTTCACCTTTTCTCCATTTGTCATGCCTGATGCCATAACCAGTTTTGTAAACCCAAGGTTCTATAGTGTTGACATGGTCTATCAGAACAGTGGAAGAAATGTTACCACGTGTTGTAGCAAACAAGTACATTCATGTGATTAATAAAATAGTTATATTAGAGTGGTTAAAATAAAACATAAAGTGGAAGAGAAGCAAGGGTAAAAACAGCACAAGTCAGAGGAGCAAGATGCCCAGGAATTAGCTATGAGTAAAAGGTCTTGGAGGCCATGCAGAGGCTTGTGAGGTAATGGAGGTACCCTTCCATGTCTACAGTCATACACCCTTGAACACACATAATCTTGGATGCTAAAGATCATCGAGACTAGTCACTACATAATTGGCAGAGCACCTCTGAACACAAGGCATTTGAGGCTTTTCCCAAACACCTTTGGACCCTCCCAATGCTTTTGCCACCACACATGGTACCTTCCTATTATTTCTTCTTGCTAAACTCTCTACACAGGAAGATGACAAGCCCCTCCCCACTTTCTTTTGCACCTCAAAGGTTACCCCCCCCCCAGGCACTACAGGGATCCTAGCCTTTATTGGGCACTAGTTGACCAGGGTGAAGTTCAGTGTCTCCCATCCACATGCATGATGGTGGATGCACCACCTTAGTTGGGGAACTTGGAGCTCCGCTAGCTTGGAGAAATAAAGTGTCTCACCACATCTCCCACCTTGAGAGTCAGAATGTTTCCCCACCTCTTCTAGGTTCGCCTAACATCCCCAGCCCTGCCTTTTTGAGGAGTGTACTGGTTCAAGGAATACCTCTAGTCCCTTGTCATGGCTTTTTTAGCCTCCCCCACCCTTCTCACCATGAGATATCAGCTGAAAGCTCTGTTCTCTTTATTTGGTTTGGCATGCCCCCTCTTAAGCTACAAAGGGAGAGTCTCACTTTGCAGGAGGTGCCCTCACACCACCCATTAGCACATGATAAAGTAGAAGAGGTTGCGGGTGGAGGGCTCAGGGAAAGTATCATAGAGAGAAGCACACCACAGATAGGGGTGGGGCAACAAAGCAGCAAGGGCTGTTCAGCTAGATGGTCAAGGGGAGAAGGACCTTGTAAAGGGTAGAGGCTATGAGGCTATTAGAGATTATCTTCCTCTTTAATGGCTGTATCACAGGGAATGTGCCAGATCTCCTCTGATCTTGGAAGCTAAGCATGGTCTGGCCAAGTTAGTACTTGGATGATGGGAAACCACCTAGGAATACAGGATGCTTTAGCTTTTGCCCCATCTTTTTTTTGTCTTTTGCCTCCATCACCACCATATAGGGAGTTTTCATCTTCTTGATTCTTGCAGAAACCCCTGCCCAGGAGTGTGACCAGAACATCCTCAACCCCCTCCCTGGCCCTGCAAAGATCACCCACTAGAGTACTACAGGGGTCCTGGCCAGGACAAGGTACACCTTGCTTGGGGGTATGGGTCTATGTCACCCAGCCCCATGAGAAACAGTGAAGGCCCATAGCCCTACTAAGGAAACCTGAGTCCCATGAACAGGGACTCAAAATCCCCTCACCATGCCCCCATCCTGAATTCTTTGAAAAATTTTTACCTGCTCTCAGATCTACCTTGAAAGGCTCTCCCAGGGCCTTAATGAGGAAGACCTCTGTAGCTCCTTTACCACTTTTCTGCCTATGCCCTGGAATTCCAGCTAGGAAACTTAGTTCCCACAATTTGGACAGGGCAGTCATTTTCTTTAACTACTGAGGTGGGGAAACTTGCCTTCCAGGAAGATGGCCTCATATTTCCCATTGGATCCTGGTGGGATGGTGGAGGCGTCAGTTGGAAAGCTCAGGGAGATTGATGCTGAGAGGGGTGCAGATATAAATGTAGGTTAATCATTGACACCCAAACACTTTTCTGTGCCATTGGTTGAAAACAGCAAAGTGGATCTTTCTGAGCATATTTCCCAAGAGAGTCATAACCCACATATGAAATAGTAGATATAACAGCTACAGCAGTTCCACCTTTGACAAACCTGGTAGTTACACACAGTTCCCTGGGGGCTTTGGATCATTGGCACTTTATCAGGCTGAGAATAAATTTAGACCCCAAATCCAGCTTTGTCCCATATCTCAGCTGGATTTGTTTATTTTTGTTAATAATATGTTCACTGTATGCAATGCGGAGATTGCACAGGTCACTCTTGTGGAAGTTATCAGATATGTAGAGAAGGTTTCAAACAACATTGCTTATAAGTTCAATGGCATGACAGCTGCAATCATGGATGTTCACCAGTCTGTTGCCACAGATGATGTCCAAGGTGAGAACACTGTGGTTCCTCCCAAAATATGTGAAAGTGGTGGGAATGGGTAAACAATGAGATTAATAATGAAATTTAAAAAGTTTCTGTAAACAAATGACAATGAATACCCAAAACTGATGGGATAAATCAAAGGCAATTCTCAGAGGGGAATTCATAGCAATCTAGGGTTAATTAAAAAAGGTTAGAAGATGCTCATACAAACAACCTAAGTATAAAGCTGTAGGAACAAGAGGATCAAGAACAAATAAAGTCCAGAGCCAGTGGAAGGAAGGAAGTCATCAAGATCAGAGCATAATTAAATAACTTAGAGACTAAACCTATAATTTGAAAAAACAATAAATCCAGGAGATGGTTCTTTGAAAAAAAAATAAACAAAACTGAAAAGCCTGTAACCAGACTCATGAACATAAAATGAGATAAGACCAAAATAAAGAAAATCAGAAGGAACAGATGAGAAATCACAACTGATACTTCATAAATACAAAGGATTGAGGAAAGATGGTGACAGAGTAAAGAGCAGTGATGATGGTGTTCTCATGTACCAGAGAAGCTGGAGGATAGGATACGGAGCATGAGATATCTGCAGGTCCCTAAGAATGGGAGTGGTAAGCATCTGGACTCAGAAGAGTACATCCCAGAGGCTGCAGAGACCTACAGGAGTGCAGGTAGACAGTTCTAAACAGGCTAGCTGGCCTAGGTTGGCTCTGGGCAATGGTGGCTCTACACAGATGGGCATCTCTAACTAAAGACAGCTCCAGGTTCCCTGGTGACTAGAAACCTGAGCAGTGAAGTGTGGACAGTGAGTGCAAATACTGGAGGGAATGAGGAATTGAACTCCTGCAGGGGAGGGACTGTGTGAGAGCCTCGCTCCAAAGAGTGAGAGAGAGGAAGCTCCTCACTGGGCCAGAGGCAGAGGAGAAGAGACCTGTGGGGAACAGGAGCAGGGGAGTGGGGAAGTGCACCAGCCAGAGCTGGAAGAGAGCTGAAAACTGTGCCACTGCACCATCGGGGAAAGAACTCCTATGAGGGGGGAGGACAAAAGCCACACATTCACACCGGCAGCAGGCTCCCACAAAGACCTGCCACTGAGCCACCAAGAAGAAAGTGGCTTTAAGCCCCAGCAATGGGGAGGGCCCAGTCCCTTGCACCCCCACCAGCAGCAGGCTTCCTAGGAAACTCCAAACTGCAGGCCAGGAACTTGCAACTGGTGCACCCACTGCAAGCAACAAAGGCCTCCTCAAGGAGCTGAAGGGAGAGCTGAAGTGTTAGCCAGCAGACTGTGCTTTGGACCTTGTAGGGGAGTCAGGCACACATCACACAGGCAGCGATAAAAAAACTTCTCAAAGAGCTGGGCTGCTTGGAGGGTTTAGCCTTCGCCAAGAAAAGCCAAGTGCTATTAGTGGACAGGGGCTACCTTCCCTGGGAGCTGTGGGGGTTGGGCCAGCCATCACAGAAGCCAGCTATGTTGCAGGCCACCCCACATTGGAGCCAAGTGTCCATCACAGGCAGGAACCTCCTCCAGGAGCTGGAGGAGGAGGAGCAGCCACAGACACCACAGAAGCATCCTACAGGTCTTCACACAAAACCAGTGAGAAAAGGGAGGGTCCTAAAACACCAGCAGCACAGAAATCCAGCTAGGCTACTAGAGGCCCAGCCTACCTGGGGGCTGACACTCAGAATCAGCCCTGACTGTGACTACCATAGGCCCTGCCACTCCAAGACCATACAGCTGGACTGTAGACTGCAGAGACCAGACCAAGAAAAAGGGGCAGACTCAGGAAATGGATCACTGCTAATCTCAAGCACCTGAGTTACACCAAGAGCTACATGAACTATTAATTCCTAACATATCCTTTTCAAAAGTTACTTCCAACCCTCACAATTAGTGCATTTAAGTAAATACTGTTTATAACATAGTGTATCCCAACTCACATATGTTTACTCCTCCCCTATCTCAATCCACCTAAATACTCAAGACCCTCCCCCTATCTTAATTAAAAGTCTACTCACTCTCCTGCTACAACTTATTCCCAGTCCCCAATTTAAGTATTCCTCCCCTCCCCAGCCACCTAAAGCCTTTCTTTCTTTTATTTTTTTTTATTCCCTTCTGTTTTTCTGGTGGATGGTGGTCTAGCTTTATCTTTTTGCATGTTGGGGTCTAGTTCTCCCAACACCACTTGTTAAAGAGACTATTTTTTATTCCATTTTATGTTCCTTCCCCCTTTGTCAAATATTAATTGACCTTAGAGTCCTGGGTTAATTTCTGGACTCTCTATTCTGTTTAATTGATCTATATGTCTATTCTTATGCTAAGGCCAGACTTTTTTAATGACAGTAGCCTTGTAGTATACTTTGAAGTCCGGTATTGTGGTTCCTCCTATCTTGTTCTTCTTCCTCAAGATTGCTGTGGTGAATCATGGGCATTTTTTTTGTTTGTTTGTTTGTTTTTTCATGGGCATTTTTGGCTCTATATAAATGTTTGAAGCATTCTTTTCTATTTCTGTGAAGTCTGTCTCTGGTATTTTAATTGAGATTGCATTGAATCTATAGATTGCTTTGGGTAGTATGGACATTTTAATGATTTCAATGCTTCCCATCCATGAACATGGTATATGCTTCCATTTGTTTATATCTTCCTTAATTTCTTTCTTCAATGTTCTGTAGTTTTCTGAGTACAGACTTTTACCACCTTGGTTAAGTTTATTCCTAAGTACTTCATTTTTCTCATTGCAATAGTAAATGGGATTTGTTTTCTTGCTTCTATTTTCCGTGTTTTATTATTGGTATACAAAAATGCTTTTGATTTCTGGATATTGATTTTACATCCAGTTATTTAGATAATTTTCTTATTAGATTGAGTAAGTTTTTGGTGGAGTCTATTGTCTGCATGACCATGTAATCTGCTCTGTTATGTACTCATCTCCTGGAGCAGTTGAGTCCATGAAGAGGGCACAGGCTCAATATAGATAGTAATTCTTAACAGACATGTTCTTTTGGACAAGTCACTTGCTGAGACAATGTTCTTCATGCCAGAGCCCAACCCCAGAGCCAGTGGTGTTTCATGAGCAGAGGGACATGCAAATAGTCCCTCTGCTCATGAAAATTAGTGCAGGCTCTGCAACTCTGGAACAGGAGCTCAGTTCAAGATTCCCAGGTGTTTCATGTCCCTGGTCAAGGGAGAACACAGACCAATCACCATGGAGTTTGGACTTTTCTGGGTTTTCCTTGCTACTGTTGTAAGAAGTAGCTTGTGGAGAACAAGAGACACAGGATCAGTGACTGGGTGACAGTTGCTTGACATGACATCTTTGTCTCTGAGACTCTTGCATGGCCTCTGGATTCAACTTCAGTAGCTATGGAATGAGCTGAGTTAGCCAGGCTCTAGGAAAGGGACTAGAGTAGGTTGGTGATGGAAGTAATCAGAATAGATCCACCTGACACTATTTTTCCTACAAAGTGGTCAGAGTATGAACTAAGAAGAGAGTGTAACCCCCAGATATATGGACCCTATGTTGGAGGAGTCAGATAATCTTTGTGGATCATTAGGTGGCCACTCCATGAAGGGCTGAAACACCATCTCAAGAGACAATGCAAAATTCACAATGTACCTGTGAAGGAACAGCCTGAGAGCCAAGAATACTGCCAAGTATTACTGTGTAAGACACACAGTGAGGGGAATTTAGTATGAGATCAGAGAAAACTACTTGCTGGAAGCCTGGGCCACTAGAGAGTGCTTTGGGCCCCTGAACACAAGAACAATCTCAGGAGCAGGTGCAGTTAGAGGTTTGTGCTGGTTTCCTTTCTGGTTTCATCTTCCTATACAAGTTTTCCTTGGGGAACCTCTCTGGGGTCCTGATTTTGAGATCACCTCTGAAGTCCCTGAGTTAGAAAAATAAGTTTTAAAGAAAAACAATATTCTCATGTGAGCAAACAGTAGTCTCTTTCAGAGACATCTGTTTCACATGTGCTAAATTAATCCAGAGGCTTTTCTGGAGCCAACAGTGCAGCCCAGCCCTACAAAGATCAGTTTCCAAGCCAGCCAGCTACAGGACATGTGCATGCTGGACACTTGGCACCAGAGGCTTTGAACCAGACACCAAACAAGAACCCCCTGTGGTGACACTCACTAACTTGGCATCATGCTCACATCATGAAGAATATGTGACACATCACAGTCAGAGGGACCCATGACAGTTTGGTGTGGATGATGAGGCTGACAAGAAATGCATGTGTACACATGTACACACACACACACACACACACACGCACATACACCAAGAAAGCATGGATGGTTTATCAGGGAAACAGTTGAAATCTCTGGGAAGAATATGAAAGACTTTTCAGCAAGTCATATCTACTTTGTTTAAACCAGAAAAACAGAATGGCTCAAGGCTTACGTTTTTACAGGTGGTAGTGGAGGAATAATTCTGCTGAAAGATTTAAAAGAGGAAACCAAGACTCCCTATTAGATGGAGAAGAGGATGGAAGGAACCTTCATTTGTCATCAACAAAATGTAAAATAAATTAAAATCTGGCTAAACCACCTAACACCATAATAATGAGCAGCAAAGATAGTCATAATGTATAAATAATAAACATTTCTATTAAAATGAGAAGAATGTCTATAAGTAATAAAATGATGATAATGGTAGTGGTGCTGGCAAAAGTGGTAGTAGAATTGGTGATGGCAGTAGAATTAGACAGGGGTCTTTGTTCAAAGTCTTACATGGAAACTCTTTTCTGTCAAGGTCATCAGCTCTTCAGAAGGCTGTGGGTCAACTTTCAGGTCGGACCTTCATAATGTCAATTACCTGATGCAATCTAAACAGGAGACACATGCTTAGTCTTAAGAGAGTATTATGGTATGTAGATAACCACCATGTATACATAAAATGAGAAGAATGGTTTAAGTAAAGTGGTGGTGATGATGATAATGATGATGATGATGATGATGATGGTTGAGGAAAACATTTTGGTGCAATGAAACTTCTGTTCTTTATACAGAGCTTCCATCACCAGGACTCTCCCAGTCATGGATGTCCTCTTCCCCATAAGTGTTGAGAGAAATTTGATAAAGGGGCCCAAGTAAATTGTGCAGCTGGTGTAACAAGATGACTGCATCAATAATGTCCAACTCTGAATATCCAGGGTTTGTGATACTGTTAACAAATATGTCAGAGACACTGGGAAAATTTAAATGAGGGCAACAAGAGCTCCTTTTCCCTCCAGTTTGCAATGACATGCTTTGTATTTCTGTTGATCTCTAAATCATAATCTTAAACATTTTCATTTCTAACAAACTCCTGTCTATAATTTGTTAGGTAGTTTCTAAGATGAGAAAAGCTTTCTCTTTAATGTCCTGTACTTACTTCTAGGTCCTAAATAAAAGGATATTTAAATCCATGTTAATAGTAAAAACCTTTATATGAAAATCAAGTATGCTTGTGTCACAACTTTAAAAAATCCAGGATTCTTTCCTTACAAATCTCCAAGGACACTTCCAATTTTGTGTGTGATTTTCCAGCAGCATTCCTTGTACCAGAGACTGTTTTAATATGACTGCTGTAACCAATGAACATGGAAAGTAAAAGCTGACCAATTTCTGGAAAGTTTATGAAAAACAATCTAATGAAAACGAATAGAAAATTGATAACTGAGACTGGTAAAATTAAACAAATCTGTTACCAAAGAGATCTATCAAGCCAATGATATGACAAATATAATCATAAAGAATCTATAAGTCATAAATGTGATGGAAAAAAATGTCTATTTTACACTAGGGATGTTCTATGTTGTGTGGGAGAGACCAGCACCCTCTGTCTATGGTGACCGTCCCCAGAACCTTGGGACAGAGTGACTGGAAGGTGAGGGTTTTCTGTCAGGGTAAAGTTCCCTTTCCTGTGAGCACATCTGTGCTAAAAATTCTCCCCATTTCCCTACCTCTGACACCATTGACAACACTAGACTGAGAGAACAGATCAGTTAGTATACTGACACAAACTTTGTCATATGAAACATTTTTGTACAAGTAGGAAAGAACCTGCTGGTGTTTGCAATATACTTATAAGGAAACTGTCAGTGTGTGAATTTTGATAATCAGTTGGGTAGTATGCCTCTTTTTAATCCCATGTCATAGTAAATTAGAGTAGTATAGTTTTTATTCCCTGTTATCCTGGCACCATGACTGAAGATTTCCAGCCTCTAGATATGTTAGACATAAGTATTTGTTTATCAGCTTCCCAGTCCCTGGCTCACTGTACAGCAGCCTGAACAGTCTAGAAAAGGAAGCCTATTTCTCTGTCTTTTCTAGATGTTAGAACTACATTATTTGTCCTGCAGCCAATTTCCCCTTCTCCAAAGCCTGAAACACATAACCTGATATCCATGGTCACATTACTCAAGTCTTCACATGGAGCATAATCTCCCTCTTCTTACCTCTATTATAGATACATTATACTAAGACCCACCAAGATTTCTCTGGAATAGCTTCAGATTTCAAAATATAAAAATTAATCAAACATGATAGTGTTCCTTTGCCATATAGAATTTAGAGGTACCAAGCAAAGTTCAGACAACCACAGTGAAACTCACCTGATATTGGTATTATGAGTCACATTTATTTCACTAATTTATTTATTCCATTATCTTCTATAAAGATTGCCATCACTGTCTATGGAAAGAAAACCTCTGTAAGTGAGCTTTTCTGATTGTTGTAAACAAAAAGTTTCTCCATCACCTCCATGCATCCCTAGTGTCTCTGTGTTTCTGAGTCCCAGTGATAGAAAAGCATCTTTTCAATGCTCAGTCTGCTTTGTCTCCTTGATGGTTGGGAATCCAGAGGCTCTCAGGGCCAACAGAACCAACATCTGCAAATACACTGATGCCTCTCTTACAAGTTCTGAGGCTGGGGTGTTCCTCCAAAGAGTGCAATGTATCCAGACCTGTGGTATGGGGAACACTAGCTACAGACACCCATTCACACCCTCTTTCAGAAAATGGATCTTACATCCTCACAAAAACTGTCCTGATCTGCCTGGATCAGGTTCACGAGAACAGCGAGGTGGGAGTGGGGAATGAGGGGCACAGAGACTCTGAAGCTGAGATCACTGTCACATGATGTGGCAGCTTGGACATGTCCTGGGCCAGCTTGTGGTTCTGTCTTGAGTTATTGAAATACTATCATTACCATACTCCCCAGAACATTAACACCTGCACTGAGGCATGACTCTTTGGCCAGTCTCTAATGGTGGGATTCCATATATAGCAGGAGGGCATGCAAATAGGACCACTCAGGGTATGAAAATCAGCCCAGCCCCAACCCTGATGCTGTGGGACTGGAGCCCAGCCCAGGATTCCCAGGTGTTCCCAGTGCCTGGTCAGGACAGAACACAAACCACCAAACATGAAGTTTGGGCTCATCTTGGTTTTACTTGTTGCAATTTTAAGAGGTAATTTATAGTAAATGAGAGATAATGAGGGAGTAAATGGATATGACTTTTTGAAAGAGTGGACAGGTGACAGTTTCCTGACCTTATATCTGTGTGTTTGCAGGAGTCCAGTGTGAGGTGCAGCTGGTGGAATCTAGGGGAGGCTTAGTGCAGCCTGGAGGGTCTCTCAGACTCTACTGTGCAACTGCTGGATTCACATTTGGTGACTATGCCATGCACTGGGTTTGCCAGGCTCCAGGGAATGGGCTGGAGTGGATCTTAGTAATCAGTGGGAGTGGCAGCAATACTACACCAACTTTGTGAAGGGTCAATTCATCATCTCCAGAGACAATGCCAAAAACATGATGTACCTGAAAATTAACAGTCTGAGAGCAAAGGACAATGCTGTGTGTTACTATGCAAAAGACACACTGAAGCAAAGTCAGCATGAGCTCAGACACAAACCTCCCTGCAGGAGGGAATAGACAACCATGGGTCACTCAGGGTAACTGAGCACAAAGACCATTCAGGAATAGGTGCAGTGAGGGTTAAGCTGGCATTGTCTTTGGTTTCCTCTTCCTGTAGCAGTTTCCTTCAAGAAACCTGCCTGGGTTCTTTTTCTGTGCTCACCTCTACAGTCTCTGGTTTAGGCAAGTCTATTATATAGAAGTACAGCCCAGGCTAGTATGGCTCAGTGGATTGGGTGCCAGCCTACAAACCAAAGGGTTTATGGCTCAATTTTCTACCAGGACACATTTCTGGGTTGTGGGTCAGGTTCCTAGTTGGTGGTACACAAGAGGAAACCACATATTGATGATTCTCTCTCTCTCTCTCTCTCTCTCTCTCTCTCTCTCCCTGTGTGTGTGTGTGTGTGCCCTGTGTGTGTGTCTCTCTCCCCCCCCTCTCCCTCTATCTCCTTCTCTTTAAACATAAATAATCTATTTTAAAAAACAGAAAGGCAATATTCTCAGATAAATAGTAGCATCTCTTATCTCTTTCAGGCACACTTTTGCTCCATTCCAATGAGTCACAAAATGTTCTTATTTTCAACAGCTGAATCCAAGGAGAGGTTCTTCTGGACACAAAAGTGAATCCCAGCTACACACAACTCAGTGTCCAAATTTGACAGCACAAGATATTTGCATAATGGACAGTGGACACCAAAGGTACATGAAACCAACACCAGAAACAAGAACCTCATATGGTGATGGTCATTGACTTGGCCTCCTGATCACCATACCAAGAGTTGATGACACCACAGAGAGGCAGAGGGACCAAGGACAGCTTGGTGTGGATGTCTAAGCTGATGACAAACATACATAACAATGGAACATGAAACATTTATCATGTATATCATTGAAATCTTTGGGAGGAACAAGGAAGACCCTTCAGCCAGTCAGACATGCTTTGACAGAGCCAGAAAAGGAGATGTGGTGGAAGGGAATTCAAGTCACAGGGGCTTGTGTGGTTTCAGTCTCCCAGCCACATCTAAAGAGGAGATGTAGCCTTTCTTAACAGATTTCCTGTTGGGGGGCAGATGGAGCAGAGGCAGGAATAAGCCATTAGTTTTCAGCATTAAACATAAAACAGAATAGAGTCAGACTCCATATTCCACTTAATTATTGAAACATAAGAAAAAATAATAATTTATTATGAGGTGATTGGCACCATATGTACAGAAAATGAGAATGATGTTTATGAGTAATTAAATGATGACTATATAATTGGAAAATAGTCCTGATCAAACTCATGGTGGAATCCATTTTTTACCGAATGTCTTCATCATTTTGGAAGGCCTTGTGTCAACTGTGAGGTGAGACATTTGTAGTTTGTCTCCCAATAACACTGATTTATTTACTGCTTTATTTACAAATAAAGTATCACTGTGTGTGGACAATCACCATGTACATAGAAAGTGAAAGAAAATAATTTTTATTATTATTTTAAAAAATTTTATTGTTGTTGTATTGCATCCATTCCCTTTTTGCTCCCCTCTGTCCCCCTCCCCACTCACCCATTCCCCTCAAAGTCAATCCCACCTGTTGGCCATGTCCATGGTTCCTTTATACTAGGTTCTTTTCTAAACTGCTCCCCTTCCTTGCCTCTTTCTCCCCCCTCCCCGCAACCCCCTTCTACCTGACCACTGAAGGCTTATTCACTGTATTCATATATTTGGTTCTGTTTAGCTTAAGTCAGCAAATAATAATGCTAATGATTGTAGTGATGACAGTTTATGTTATGATGATGATGATGATGATGATGATGATAACACAGTTTGTTGGTCTCTTGAAACAATAGATCCTCTACAGACACATCATCAACAGGGATCCTTTAGTCTGGAGTGTCCTCTTTTCCCTGTCATGGTAAAAGTTCCCTTTCCTGAGAGCAAATCTATGCTAGAAATTCTCTCCATTTCCATTCCTCTCAACCTAACAATACTAGACTGAGAAAACATGTCAGGAAATAACCTGTCATTACCATTTCTATAATTGAAAACACTGAATTGAAGACATTTACATTTATTCTATTCATCGGCCATCTTTGTTCCATGTAAAAAGTTATAATTCCTAATATAATTAGATTTGTTATTTTATAATGTGCCCTGGCCATCTATAAGGGATGACTCTGAACAAGGAGCTTAAACACAATCACTAAACTTCCAACATGAAGCATCAACAATGTTCTCCTGCGAACCAAGATGATGGAGGGAGGAATAAGTTGAGCTACACCAATTTCCTTCCAAGACCAAACTGGAAAGACAAGTTAATTGGGGAGAAATCACCTGAAACAACCAATGGAGTACCAACTGGAGAGAAGCCTTATTATCATGAACAGAATAAAAGAGGCCATTTAATCACATTGTGACTGGTAGGAAGTGCAGAACTGTGAGTGGGCTGGCAGGAATCCCACAGGTAGCATCTAAATGGACAAAGAAACATCTCAGTAACTGGGGGCTCCACCTCAGAAGTGTGCGTTCTAGACCCCTAGCTGGGTTTACCCAGCCTACAGCAGCAAAGCTGAGAGTAAAATAGTACCCAGCTGTGAAAAGCAAAAAGCTGACAGGTTTAGCCTGCTTGACAGAGAGAAGGAGTTCTTAAAGGAAACATGCATGAAAATACACTGGCACCCACCTACCTTGGGCTCCAGCAGAGAAAGGGCAGTGTGGACTAGAGATGCTTGGGGAAAATTTGGGTCAGTGGCTTTAGGGGGAGATTTGAGGGAGCAGCCTATGAGTACAACTGCCTATCCATCCCCATGTAGTCAGCAGACCACTCTTCTTCATAGGGTGGTAGCCTGAGAGGAAGCCACAGCCCCACCCATAGGAATTAATGCACCCTACCCAGCAATGCCTAAATCTGACCTCAGATTACAGGTTGATTGTATTAATAACTGAATTAATCTGCACCACCCAGATGTGCCTATACCTGACCACTAATCACAGACTGATTGGATCAACAACTAAAGGAGACAAAGACAGTGAATCTCTCCTAGTCTCAAACTGGCTGACTAGGTTCAGACTGGGACCTGAGCTGAACTCACCAAGTGCAGGGCCAGGAAGTAAAGAAATTGTGCACCTCTACAACACAGAAAGTCGCACTGCTAAGAGAGTAAGTCAAAGCAGACCAATCCAAGAAGCAGAAACAAACAAGGGTCACCTAAAATAGGGAGACAAAGAAATAAACCTTCAGCAAAAGAAAAGGAGGAATCCCCAGGAACAGTGCAAAATGAAAGAGAGCCAAGTGCACTGTCAGACAAGGAATTCAAAATAATGATGATAGAAAAGCTCAATGAGCACAGTGAGTTGAAAGAAAAATATAAACAACTCCAGGAGAACTACAAAGAACTCTAGGGAAGCTAAAAGGAACTTACTGACAACTACACCAGCATTAAAAATGACATAGGGGCAGCCAAGAAGTTAATGGAAAAGAACAGTCAACAACAGCAAATGGTCCTGTACAACATGAAGCATTGCTTCCACACTCCTGTTGGATGGTTGTTCTCTCTTGAGATTCTAACAACAAAACAAAGACAAAGCTGCTTATGAGGCCAGGTTATACACAACACCTGATTTGGACATGTTTAAGGAAGTTCCAGCAAGATGGCAGAGGAGTAATTGGAGCTACACCAATCTCCTTCCAGGTGGCATTTCAAATTACTTTTTTTTTGGAGACCAAGTCAGCTGGAATTACCAACAGAACACCACCTGGAAAGAAGTCCTATAACCACGGAAAAAACAGAAGAGGATGCTTCATCACAATGTGACAGTTAGGAATTGCAGAAACATGAGAGGGATGGCTGGGCCTCCACCTGAGACACCAGTCAAAGGGATGAAGCCCAGAGCTCCACCTCAGAAGGGTGGGATCTAGTCCCCCAGCTGGGTGTCCCAGTCTCCAGCAACATGGCAGAGAGTAGAACAGCACACAGCTGAGAAGGGCGGAAAGCTATGGAGCTTACTAGCCTGAGAAAATACTGGAGACAGAGAACTAACTACTAGGGTGATCACAACAAAAATACATTGGCACCCACCTACCATGGGCTCCAGTGAAGGGAGGGCAGAGAGGACTGGAGCCACATGGGTAGAGTTTGTGGCAGTGGTTGGGAGGAGAGAAGTGGGGAAGCAGCTGTGGGGATCCCAGTGCTGACTCATCGACCACACCTCAGGTGGACTTTCCTGCACCAAGTGGCTTCCATAAGAGAGTTCCTCATAGCCCCACCCACTGGAAGCAATCTGGCCCACCCAGTGGTACCTGAGCCTGGGTGCCTGGTCACAATTATTTGATTTACATCTAAATAAACCTCTCCTGCAACACCCTGCTCTGTCTAAGCCTAGATACAATAGTAGGCACCTGAAGAGGTATTTCTCAACCAGCAGAGCCTGGTCCTGGCAGCTGATTACAAATGCTGTGACTTACAGCTGGCACAGTGGTAAGTATGCCCAGTGGCTGATTGTGGATTTTTTTCTTTGCAACTGAGTTGGTCCTTCTCCCTCAGCAGAGCTTGGGTCTAGTGACTAATTACAAACTCTCTGACTTAAAGCTGGGTCAGTCACACAGCCCTGAACAGTGACCTGTGAGGCTGGTGGCTGATCAATGATTCATTGATTGGCAACAGAGTTAGTTATACTCACCCAGTAGCAGCTGGGCCTGGTAGCTGATTACAAACTGGGTTAGGCAGTCTGGGTCAGGCAGTCTGCTCCAAACAGTGGCAAGTGAACCTAGTAGCTGATAGTCGATTCACTGGTTCACAACTGAGTTGTTTTGTTTCACACAGTGGCCCTGGGCCTGACAGCTGATCACAAACTCATTGGATTACAATTGAATCTTTCAGTCTAACCTAGTGGTCCCTTAGACAGTCAGATAGTCACAGATTCATTAGATTACAATAGAAACTTTCAGTTGAGCCCAGTGCCACCAGAGCCTGTTGGCTAATTAGAAATTCATTGGATTACAATTGAACCTCTCTTTATAGTCCATCAGGGCCTGCATTTGGTAGCTGATTCATTGATTTACAACTAAATCAGTCTGACACCCCAAGCTACATTTGAGTCTGGTGGTGGATCAAAAATCAATGGAATTACAACTAAACCAATCCTTTCAGCATAGCAGTTACTTAGCCTGGTAACAGATCAGTCTGATAGTATTACAATAAAGCCTAAAAATGAGGAGAAAAATAACCAGTCCATCACCAAAAGGAAAGGAGGAATCCCCAGAAAGTTCACTAAATGAAAAAGAGGCAAGCAAACTATCAGATATAGAATTTAAAATAATGATGATAGACAAGCTCAATGAGCTCAGCCAGCTCAAAGAAAACTACAAAGAACTCCAGGGGAACTACAAAGAACTCCTGGGAAGCTACAAGGCACTTACTGAG
>PVIW01016230.1:0-17299 GCA_004026585.1 Noctilio leporinus | reverse complement strand
ACTTTGGTACATTTACACAATGGAATTCTATATGGCAGAAAGAAAGAAGGAACTTGTACCCTTTGCAACAACATGGATGGAACTGGAGAATATTATGCTTAGTGAAATAAGCCAGTCAGTGAAGGACAGGTATCATATGTTCTCACCCATTACGGGACAATAATGAGCAAAACTAACAACAAGCAAAACAGAACCAAATGTATGAATACAAGGAATAGGCCTGCAGTGGTCAGAAGGAAAGGGGTTGGGGGGAGGGGGGAGGCAGAGGCAAAGAAGGGAAGCAGCTTAGACAAGAACCTAGTATAAAGGAACCATGGACATGGACAACAGGTGGGATTGACTTTGGGGGAAAAGGGTGGGTGGGGAGGAGGACAGAGGGGAGCAAAAAAGGGATGCATGTAATACAACAACAATAAAATTAAAAGAAAAAAAAAGAATTTGAAAAAAATAAAAAATAAAAAAAATAAAAGTGCTGATGCTGGGCAGTTCAGCCACTGTGTGGATGCCACCTCAATAACCATGCATGATGTCTTTTGCCAGGCTCATTGACAACCAAGTATATATGCTCACCTTCTAAGCCTCAAGTGTAACATCCAAGAATAGCCTCTCCTCATGCCTCATCTCAGGGTATGTCTAGAAGGATAAAGTGCTTTTATGCCACTCAAACATTCTGCAAAATGTAGGCACTCAGAAGAGTTCCTTGAAAGGTCAGAGGTCCTGGCTGGTAGCACAGTGGATAAGGTGCCAGCCTGCAAACCCAAAGATCGCAGGTTCGATTCCCCAGCCAGGGCACATAAACAGGTTGCAAACCAGGTCTCCAGTCAGGTCTGTGGCTGGAGGCAGGTGAAACGCAACCATACATTGTCTCTTTCCCTCTCTGCTTCTCTCCCTTTCCCTCTTTCTAAAAATAATGAAATAAAATCTTTAAAAATAAAAAAAAAGAAAAGAAAGGTCAGAGACTTCAGTGACCACAATTATGCAAAGTAGAGTAAAGCACTAGTGATAAGATTGTCCTCCACACTCCTCTTGATTCACTGAGCCAATGAGGTTGAGGTTGAGGTTGAGGACTTTTCCATCAAGGATTCACCTTCTGGTTTCTGCCTTTTCTCTGACTCCTTGGTCTCTCCTATGGAAATTATTTGGACTACCAATGTCTTTCTTCCCAGCCTGTATCCACAGAGACGGTTCTAATATACAGCAAAACTTTGTAACAGGGTAATAGTACAGTCGGAGCAGAAGCCCCACTGGAATAGATCTACAAGCAAAAGTATACTATTCCATAGGCTAAGCATAGACTTGCCTGAACAAACAGCTCCTTGCTGGGAAGTTCTCCCTATAGCTACTTCTTCTCCAAGAGGCACCACCCTTGCACAGTTATATCAGTGAATTTAAGTCCAGCTACCACTTTCGGTTCCTGCTTAACAGCTTGGCAGCTGCCCAGTCACTAATTTTTGCTCTAGAATACCTCATTTCCCACCAAACCCTCTGTCCAACAGAAAAGCCCGTCCCTGTCCCCAATCTATTCCTTTTCTACAAATCCCCTTTGTGGTATCTCTTGATTCCTCAGAGTCTCCTTCCTCATTCTCTTCTAATCAGCCCTACACCTAACAGAAGTCCTACTTTCTCTATTACATACTCTCTCCCATACCATTCTTTTGGGGGGCCATTCTAGAAGGCACTAGTTCTAATTCTTAAACTTCTGGTCTACCATCTTAAATCATCATTACTTCATCCTTCAGCCCTTCACTTCTCTATCTCTAGTGAAAACCACCCTAGTTTGCCTAGAACAGAGGGGCTTCCTGACACGTGGGACTTACAGTGCTAAAATCAGGACAGTCCAAGGCAAGTAGAGCTGGTTGGCCCCCCTGTTTCCCTGGACCACTTCAAGTTACTTTCTGCCTCATAGCCCAAAATTTTACTTTTGTTTACAGGATCTACTTTTAGCTTCTCACCATATGTCTGGGCAACTGAAGTCAATTTCTAATGATGCCAATAAACATTTTTAAATACCTAACAATTCACATTGATCTTTTAATACCAGTTCAAGTAACAAAGTACAGATGTTCATTCTTATTCTAAGTTCTTTTCAAAATGATCATTTAAAAATTTCTCAGTCTTCTTTAACCCCTGCCTCCTTTTTAGCATTCTTTGTATAAAGGTATCTTCCCTTTCTCTTTTACTGCTTCTCTGCTCTGGTCTCCACCCTCTGCATCCCTCTTCACCCATTTCTATTCTCCCTTTGTTTCCCTTCCTTCCTTTCTTCCCTTAATGGCCTCACAGTAGTACAGAGGGACAGCAGCCATTATCACCATAATCTTAGGAGGCTCCAAAAAACAAGGCCAACCCTACAAAATGTCCTTTCAGAACCCCATCAAAGCTCTTTCATACCACTTACCACAGCCCAACTGGATCTTTACATATAGCCCTTCATTGTTTACCCAGATGTTTAAAGTGTTATTTGCAATCTCTCTAAACTGTCTTTACCTGTTTTTCCCTTTAACCAGCTTCTTCTTGCCACCACTGAACATACAAGGTCACTGAGCCCTTTTCCTTTCAAAATTCAGTAATTAGAAACCAATTACTCTAGAAAACAAAGTACCAAGATAAGAAGGAAAAAGAGGTTACAGGTATCAGAAATCTTGCAAAATTTGCTAGAGGCAGCTAGAACAAGATTTAGAGGGAAATTTATTATTAAATGTTTATACTAAAAAAAATAAATAGGAGGATCTAAAATCAGTTACCTAGAAACTAGAACAAAAGATAAACTAAGCTCAAAATAAGCTGAATATAGGGAAAAAATAAAGATAGGAACAGAAACCAATGAAATAGAAAACAGAAAGTAGTGGGGAAATCAACAAGACCAAAGAATGGTTCTTTAAGGAGACCAAAAGAAACTAAAACTAATAAAACTTTGCCAGATTGACCAAATGAAGAGGAGAGAAAAAAGAATTACCTAAATCAGGGTGAGAGGGCACAGCACTACTGACATTATGCCTGTTAACATGGTAAGGCTGGAGGTGGGTACAGGGGTTAATGCAAACAGGCTCAAGAGAATTCTGGGAATGATGGAAATTTGGGGGGTAACAGAAAACTGGATTATGGACCCTGGCCAGTGTGGCTTAGTTCATTAGGAGTGTGGTCCCTTAACTGAAGGGCTGCACATTTGATTCCAGTCATGGCACATGCCTTGGTTGAGTATTCAATCCCGGGTCCAGGCATGAATGGGAGGCAGCCAGTCGATGTTTCTCTCACATTTCTGTTTTTCTTTCTCCCTCGCCCCGCCCCTGCCCATCTAAAAGCAATGAAAAAAGTCCTCAGATGAGGCTAAAAACAAAACAATAAACCTGGATTGTTATAATGGTTGAACCACTCTACAAATTTACTAAAGACTATTTATTCATTCTTTACTATTTATTCATTCATACTTACAAAGGAGAGATAAAATTTAGGGTGTATAAATTATACTGGCATAAAGCTCTAAATAATGGGATGATCATAAACAACTTCATGCTCAACAATTTGACAACTTGGTTAAAATTGACAAATTTCTTGAAAAACACAAACTACTAATGCTCACTCAAAAAGAACTAGAGAACCTGAATTTGTAGCTTAAACTCGAGAAAACTCCAGGCAAAACATTTAAGGAAAAAATATTACTAATTCTACACAAAACAGAAAAGAGAAGAGGAAGGAATACTCCCCATTGCATTCTATGTGGCCATCATTACCTGGATACCACACCTAGACCAAGACAATACAAGAAAACTATACATTAATTCTTTATGAGTGTACAGGGTGCATGTGATACATTGGCAATAACTTTGCATCTCCTTATTTTATGTACTTCTTACTAATTTTGAAAAACTATGTTTCTAAGGTTATGATTTAGCATCATTGTTTCAGATATAAAGTATTAAATTCTGAAAGCAACTGTCATGTCAAAGGAATATGATGTTAGAGCAACCATAATTTCTGGACTGCCTGCAGGGTTAACTGCTAAGGAAATTGTGCACTTTAATAACATCCCTTTATGTACAGTTCAAAACGTGAAGAGGGTGTATGATACTGATCCTGATGTTACTGTATCAACATGAAAAATGTGTAAGGTATGCAAGGATCACACAAATCCAGATACTGTACACAGAATCCAGCAGATCATCCATGAAGATCCAGGAAAGTCAATGCACTCCATAGCAAGAGAACTACAGATGTCAGATGCAACAGTTCGCAAGATTATTGCTGAAGATATCAGATACAGATCATATGTTCTTAGAAGAGGCCAGTTTATGACACAGCAGACAAAGGAAAGGTGCTTTGAAAAGCAAGGACACTGCTAACAACATTGAACAGTCAACAGAAGAAACAACTGTGAGAATCTTAATGAAGTCCCAATTGTCATGAAAATGAAATTTCCTGCTACAATGATGGTGTTAGGTGTTGTCAACAATGAAGGAGATAACGTAACCCCACATTTGTTTCCACAAGGCTTGAAGGTGACTGCTTGTGTTTACCTTGATGTTTTGAGAGAAGTAGTTGTAGTATGGATGAAGCAAGTCACAAATGCACATCATTTTATCTTCCAACAAGATGGTGTACCAGCACATAACTCCAAAAAGGTGCAAGAAGGTCTCAGTGTCAATGTTCCTGAATTCTGGTCAAAGGAAATCTAGCCACCTTGTTCACCAGATGCAAATCCTTTAGACTAATATATAGGCAGCATTTGTGAGAGAGAAGTTAATAAACAACCTCATTTCAATAAAGAGGCTGTTAAAGCTAAGATAGAAAACATTATGATGCCCATGGATAAAGAAAAGTGAATTAAAGCATGCTCAAGATTCTGATGTCAAATCAAGTCTATTATTGCAGGAAATGGAGACTTTTTTGAATGACTTTAAAGATAATGAGGCCCTGGATAAGTGGATAAGGCACCAGCCTGTGAACCCAAAGGTCACTGGTTCGATTCCACAGCCAGGGCACATAAACCTGGTTGCAAGCCAGGTCTTCAGCCAGGTCCGTAACTGAAGGCAGGTAAAAGGCAACCATACATTGATGTCTCTCTCCCTCTTTGCCTCTCTCCCTTCTCCTCTCTCTAAAAAATAATAAAATTTTTTAAAAATAATAATAATGACAGCCTTGGCTGGTGGCACAGTCGATAAGGCACTGACCTTCAAACCCAAAAGTCACTGGTCTGATTCCCAACCAGGGCAACATAACCAGGTTGCAGGTTGCAAGCCAGGTCTCCAGCCAGGTCCGTAGCTGGAGGCAGGTGAAAGGCAACCATACATTGATGTCTCTCTCCCTCTCTGCCTTCCTCTCTCTCTAAAAATAATAATAAATAAAATCTTTTAAAAATAATAATAATGACTATGTTTATCTATTTACATATAAGAATAAATTTATTTCAAAATATAATGCTTTTGTGGTATGTTGTTTATTTTATTAAAATTTTGCCACTTTTTCACATGCACCCTGTAGATGCAAATATTTTAAACAAAATTTTAGCATATTTAATCCAACAATATATAAAAATAATACATCATGATCACATAACTTTAAAAATTAAATCAATCTAAAACACCATATTAACATACTCCCTACCCCCTTTCCCTCTGACTATCACCACTATTGTTATTATATATATATGAGTCTGTTTTATGTTTTGTTTTTTTGTGGTTTTTGGTTTTGGTTTTTAACTTAATCCCTTTACCTTCAAACCCATTCTTGATCAAAACTCTAAGCCAGGATGACTTCAGCAAACTTGCAGAGAAAGGGGCTTCAAAAATCCTAGCCTCCATAAGAGCAATGAAAGCACTGACCACCATTGTCATAATCAAACTTTTCAGAACTCTAGACATTAACCAAAGTCTTGCAACAATCTGGAAAGATTTATTCAAGAAATGTGGATGAACAGTAAGAACAGTAAACTATGTGGGGGTTTTTTTTGTTTTTTTTTTAACTTATCCTACCCACCCCACTCTCCCTAGTCCGGTGAAAACCAGCAGCCTAGCATGATTAGAGCTCTTTCAAAGCCCCATTCCCAGAGAACTGTCACTATTTGACCTGTCTGGTGGTTCCCTAGAAGATGCCACTTGCAAAGCTAACCTGACTTGGAGCTAAAAAATTGATAGCATTTTTTCTGAGAGTGTTTTTTCAAAACAATTAGAAGCAATTATCTAGCATCATTCGTACCTGAGATACTGGTTAGCAATTGGGACCAAACAGACTAACTGAAAAGCTTAATAGGAAAATCTGGAGAATGAAATGTCCATAGGGCACTTTGAAAAGCTCTGAGAATCTAAAAGGACATGTGCATGTATAGGGTTGCTCTTGTGGACTCACAAGAAATACTAAAGAATGTTCTTTAGACTTTAAGTAAGTGATCCCATAATTCAAATTCATACACAAAAAGAGCAATGGTACTGGTAATTATGTAATTATAAAACACAGTGTAAGTGTATATTTCTGCTCTTTTTTTCTCTTACCTAATTTAAATATCCCTCTCATCCCTTCTACTGAGCATCTTACTGCAACCACTATCACGTGCAGTAAGACAAGAAAATAAATATTGGGGGGGGAAAGTATACATATTGGGGAAAAAGAAATACTACTATCTTTGTTTGCAAATGACATGACTGTGGAAAATTCCAAAGAATTAACAAAAATAAGTTATGAAATTAATATGTGATTACAGCAAACCTGCAGGACGCAAAATTATTAACAAGTCAGTTGCTTTCTTAAAACAGTATCATTTACAATAGCACCAAAAAAATGAAATACTTACGCATAAATCTAACAAAACATGTACATGTACAAGATCTATATGCAGGAGCTATATTCAACTCTGATAAAAGAAATCAGAAAGATTTCAATAAACAAAGAGATATTCCACATTTATGGATTGGAAGACTCAATGTGTTAGGCTGTCAATTTCTCCCAACCTAATCTAAATAAAGATGCAGTGCAATCCCAAACACAATAAACTGATTCTAAAGTTCATATAGAAAGGCAAAAGATTCAGAATAGCCAACACAACACAAAAGAAGACTTAAGCTGCAAGACTGACACCACCAGACTTTAAGACTTAACATAAAACTACAGTAATAAAGACAGCATGGTATTGGTGAAAGAACAGACATACAGATCTATGACAGGATAGTGAGGCCACAAATAGGCCCACACAAATACAGTCAGCTGAGCTTTGAAAAAGGAACAAGAGCACTTTAATGGAGAAAGGATAGTTCTGTTCAACAAATGGGCTGGAACAATTAGATTAATACACAAAAAAAGTAAATTAGACAAACATTACACTTATTATAAAAATTAACTCAAAATGAACCATAGACTATACAGTACAAAACACAATACTATAAAACTTCTAAAAGAGAATATGGGAGAAAAATCTATGTAACCTTGGATTTGGGAAGGAGTTTTATTGCTTTTGTTTTTTTTAACATTTTTTAAAAAGATTTTTATTTTCATTTTCAGAGAATTTTTAGGGAAGGGAGAGAGGCAGAGAGGGAGTGAAGCATCAACGTATGGTTGCCTTTCACCTGCCTCCAGCCTAGGACCTGGCTGGAGACCTGGCCTGCAACCTGGTTATGTGCCCTGGCTGGGGAATTGAACCAGCAACCTTTGGGTTTACAGACCAGCACCTTTCCACTGAGCCACCAGCCAGGGCAGGTATGAGTTTTAAAATATAACACCAAAAGCAAGGTTCATGAAAGAAAAAAATTGATAAACCTGACTTAATTAAAATAAAAAAACTTATGCTCTATGAACAATACCATTAAGAGAATGAAAAAACAAGCCACAAACTGGAAGAAAATAACTGCAAAACCTATATCTGATAAATGATTTATATCTAAAATATGCAAACAATATTTAAAACTCAATAATAAGAAAACAACCCAATTAAGAAATAGGCAGAAGATCTGAAAAGACACCTTACCAAAGAAGATACATAGATGGCAAATATATATGGCAAGATGTTTACCATCATTTGACATCAAGCAATTTTAAGTTAAAACAAATAAACATATTAAAGCAACAATACATCTATTGAATAGCTAAAAATATTTTTTAACGGACAATACTAAATGCTGACAAGGATGTGGAGCCACATGAACATGTCATTCATAGCTGGAATAAAAAATGGTTTTGCCATTTTGGAAGACAGTTTGGTACTTACCATGCAATCATATTCTTAGGTATTCACCTAAATGATTTGTAACTTATGTCCAAAACTTGCACATGAATGTTTATAGCAGCTTCATTCATAATCAACAAAAACTAGAAATAACCAAAATATCCTTCAACAGGTACATCTATACAATACAATATTATTCAGCAATAAAAAGAAATGAATTATCAAGCCACAAAAAGACTTGGAGAATCCTTAATGCACATTGCTTAGTGGAGGAATGCAGTTTAAAAGACTATATACTGTATTATTCCAATTACATGACATTCTGGAAAGGGGAATACTACTACAGAAACAGTAAAATTATCAGTGCATGCCAGGAGTTTGAGAGTGCGATAGATGTGTAAATGAAGCACAGAGATTTTCAGGAAAGTAAAAACTATTCTGTATGATACTGTTATGATACATGAAATTATGCATGTGCCATAACCCAAAGAACTTTATAGCAAAAAGAGTGAATCATAATACATGAAACTAAAAAAAAACCCACAAGTCATTTTGAAGATTGGGCGATCCCAGGCAAGAATGCAGACTATGACAAAAGAATCTAACTGTATTATAAATATATAAAATGACCTCACTGAAGGGGGTGGGGAAAAAGGTGCTAATCTAACTGGAAACGAGTGGAGGCTTTAAGACTAAAGGGAAACGAACTGCACAGAGCAGTACTCTAGTTGATAGTATTTTGTTTTGTTTTGTTTTAAAGATTTTATTATTTTTAGAGACAGGGGAAGAGAGAGAGGCAGAGAGGGAGAGACATCAATATATGGTTGCCTTTCACCTGCCTCCAGCTACAGACCTGGCTGGAGACCTGGCTTGCAACCTGGTTATGTGCCCTGGCTGGGGAATCCAAGCAGCGACCTTTGGGTTCACAGGCCGGCGCCTTATCCACTGTGCTACCAGCCAGGGCCTCATTTTGTTTTTTTCTTACCATGTAGAATGCCCTAACAATTCAGATACTGCTTATACAAGCATACTGAAATTAACAATTAATTAACTGGATGGTGGTGGTGGGAGCCAGGCTTCTCACCACTGGAGAGAAAATTTACCACTAAACAAGGGGAGGAGGCTAGAATGATCCATGTAGTAATGGATTAGAACTGGAGACTATATAAATTCAAGTTTAGCTAATAGAGATACAGAAGTCATTCTAGATCTGTGTATATGTGTGGGTTATTATTCAACACACACATATATTTCTTTGCTCTATCAGCAGTGAGGTCTTTAAAAGCATCCATAGTAATAACATACCTAGGAGTGAAAACTTATGCTCCCCTAACTTAAGGGTAAAGTATTATATAAATTGAAAAGTGACCACAGAGCTCAGCAGGGCTGGGGACAGGATGGGCAGAAAAGCATCTGGGACAGCACTGCAAGGATAAACGCTGAACAGTTGAGGAGTCAGGAAGAGTCCATAACTATCAGCAATGGTACTGATACTCTAAAAGTAGAAGGAAAAGCCAACAGAAGCAGGCCTCTTGGTCTGAAGCTGAAGTGCAACCCACCAACTTGGGTAGAAACAAAGCCCTCTCTAAGCAGACCTTCCTAAATTGACATTTAGCACCTTTACTTCTCTCACACCTGTTTGTTCTGAAAACACCAGAATGGAAGGGTTTAACTCAGGGTGTAGGCTCTGGGAATTGTTCAGCTTGAAACCCTGCTCTCACGTCCTTGGTGGGGTGTGTAGGTGTGTTAAGAAGGTGCCAGTGTTAATGGAGATGAAAAGCATTGTTCGCTGAGAACCAAGCACATTAGAAGTAAGCGACTGTGTGTGGTCACTGGACTCATTGCTGAAGAGGCCAGAAAAGGCACTTTTCTGAACGGCTGTGCATGCACATCACAGTGTCTCCTCTGGTTGCAGGGGTGACCCCAGAGCCTAGGCCAAGCACCAGGCCTGGGTGTAGGACATGGGAAACGATGCATACAGCCAGGTGGGTCCTGACATGGGACAACAGTGAGTCAGGAAGCAGGAAGGAAGCAAAAGGAAAAAGAGCTGATACCAGACTTGGTCTCTGAATTGACCTCTGAGCATCAGTTTTCTCATTTTTAAAAAATACTTCATTTATTATTTTTAGAGAGAGGGGCAGGGAGAGAGGGAGAGAGGGAGAGAGACATCAATGTATGGTTGCCTTTCACCTGCTTCCAGCTACGGACCTGGCTGGAGACCTGGCTGGCAACCTGGTTATCTGCCCTGGCTGGGAATCGAACCAGCAACCTTTGGGTTCACAAGTCTTATCCACTGTGCAGTTTCATCACTTTTATGAACAAGATACCAGACTTCACATGGTTATCGGGGAGTCAAATGAGATAATCTATCTTCAAGCAAGTATTAAACCAGCGGTTCTCAAAGTGTGGTCTGAGGACACCTTGGGGGGCAGGGTCCCTAAGACCCTTTGAGTCTATAAGGCCTTTCCTTTTCCAACTAGTACCTGCATCTGCATGAACTCGGAATTTCTTTGTAAACTTCCTCCAGAATAGCAGATATGAGACTACAGTTGTCCTTTATTAAAGAAGGTTTTCAAAAATATAAGACTATGCCACTGTTTTATTTGGGGGGGGGGGGATACTTTCTCTTTTTTTACATTTATCTTTTGTCATTTGTCTTAAAATGTAATGGTTTTTAAATTTTTTGAAAGAAATATTTTTAAATTGTTTTAATTACTCATACTGTGAGGCATAAGGAGAAAGGTGGCTCTCAAACGACTATACCACCTTAGGGACTAATTAACCACCTGGAGCCAGAATGCAAACAAGTCAGGAGGTTTCTAAGTTAACAGAGTTAACAGAGTGAGGACAAGACTAAGCAAGGCATGGGCTACAAGCAAGCAAAAGCTTTTAGGGTCCTCCATAATTTTTCCCGTGTAAAGGAGTTCTTAGCTCAATCTGGAAACCACTGTGCTGAACATACTTATTAGGTGAGCCACATGCTGCGGGTAACGCCAGGGCTCCTTTTATAAAACGTGTGCACTTTCACGATTACCATTTGTGAGGGAAGCTAGTTTTGTTTTCTGGGGCTAACAGACTGGCTGTCCGCACCCACTTTCCAGGTCCAAACAAAAGTCCTCCCACAGGGAGGCAAGAGCAGCGAGCGTGACCCTCAAAGGGCCTTGGCGACCTTGGCGGAGGTTGCGCTGGCAAACGGGAGGCGCGCATTCCTCTAGGCCAGCGGGGGCTCCCGTCAGGAACCGGGAAGACCACCTCCAGCCCCCGGGGAAAGGGGAGCACTCACAGCCTCTGCAGCACCGCCGCCGCTGCTGCGGCTCTGTCCGCCCAGCTTCGCAGCAGACGTGCCGCCATCTTTCCTAAGCTCACCCCGCAACCATGCCGGTCCCCACTTCGCCCCGCCCCTGCTGCCCTGCCCCCCTACAACGGGTGGTAGCCTCAAAGTTCTTCCTTACCCCTCTCTGCTCATGTCCTAACCCGCCAATCCCGGCTCCACCCCATTTCCTCCAGCCCCTCCCTGTCCCTGCAAGCGGTGCTCTGGCTGCTCTGTGAACCTGCCTGGGTCAGGGCTTCCTTCCCTGCTGTCACAGGCAGAGCGCTGGGGCTGAATGGACTGCTCGCTCTTGAACAGGTTTTCTGGTGACTGAATCCAACTCTCCCGTGTGCTTTGAGGGTTTTTGAAGGAGGAATAGACACGCCTAGATATCTTGCGTTTTCTAGCCAGAACAGGACACATTTTCTAGGACACATTGTTGTTTTTGTTGTTTGAAATACTGCTTTAGAGCCCTGGCTGGTGACACAGTGGACAAGGCGCTGGCCTGCGAACCCAAAGGTCGCAGGTTCGATTCCCCAGCCAGGGCACGTAATAAGGTTGCAAATCAGGTCTCCAGTCAGGTCTGTAGCTGGAGGCAGGTGAAAAGCAACCATACATTGATGTCTCTCTCCATCTCTGCCTCTCTCCCTTCCCCTCTTTCTAAAAATAATGAAATAAAATCTTTTTTTAAAAATTAAAAAAAAAAAAAAAAAAATACTGCCTTAAAAAGTTTGTGAGCCCTGGCTGGTGGCCCAGTAGATAAAGTGCCAGGCTGCGAACACAAAGGTCGCTGGTCTGATTCCCGGCCAGGGCACATGACCAGGTTGCAAGCCAGGTCTCCAGCCAGGTCCCTAGCTGGAAGCAAGTGAAAGGCAACCATACATTAATGTCTCTCTGCCTCTCTCTTTTCCCCTCTCTCTAAAAATAATAAATAAATAATTTAAATTTGTGAATTTCGCTATATGCATGCCTTGGTTAACAGTTAATCCATTATGGGATATATATTCCTGTAATCTACAGCTTTCTGAGCCAAAGAAGTATTTGCTGAAGACTGGGAACATCAAACAACTTTTTCCTTTGACTCTGGCCAGGTTTTCAGCAAATACAACTCCTGCTTCATAGTGGAGAGACTGTTAAGGTACTAAAACAGTTTATTAGCTGTGTGACTTTGAACAAGTTACTTAAGCTCTTAGTGCTTCAGTTTTCTCATCTATAAGATGGGACTATGAATAGTACTCACCTCACAGGGTTGTTATAAAGTTTTGTTGAATTAATATACAAATAAAGAGCTTGAAACCTTGCTTGGCCCAGAACAAGTATCAGCTATGTCTCATTATTGTCATCACATCAATTCCCTTCCTAAAACTCTTAGTGGCTACCAATAGGAAGCCTTTAGAGTAAAATCCAGATTTTTTCCCTACAACTTTGACGGCTTTACATGATTTGCCCCTGCCTGTCTTTGCAATCTTATCTCATCATCCCTGGTCTTCTTTCAACATTTTTTTAAGGTCACTAAGCCTCCTGGCACTTTAGGCTTTGGAACATACTGTTCCCTATCTGCAGAATACCTCTGGCTACAAATCTTCATCTTCCAGGATATTTACCCTACCTGCCATCTGTGCAAAGAGGCCTGTGCAGATGACCCAAACTAGGGTATCACCCACTCCAGTCCCAAGGTGAATCAATTTCACTGTCACAGCAACATTATCATTTCCATCACAGCCCTCGTCGCAATGTTCATTTGTATATTTGTGAATTTACTTTCTTCTTGTTGCTTTCCCCACAGTGGGAGGAATAGTGGTTCTCTACCTGAGAGGGCACTGTCAGTCTGGTGGGCTTTTGGGGTCTGTTAGTATCATTTTGTGGGCAGGGCTAGGGATGTACAGGCAATCCCACTTAAAAAGACTGTTAGTGCTGTGGTTTAGAAACACCATCTGTAAGAATAGACTGTGAGCATTATGAGAAAAGGGAGCTGGAATATCTTCTCATTGCTGTATGCCCCTGGCTCTGTGATAGGTATTTAATAAATATAAGATGAAAACTTTCCATCAGCCTCATTGTAATTCTGAGAACTTCCATATGAGTAGTTATCCTTATTAAGAATGCCCTGCCCTGGCTGATGTGGCTCAGTAAATTGAGTGTCAGCCTGTAAACCAAAAGGTCACCGGTTTGATTCCCAAACATGCATAGATTGCAGGGCAAGTCCCTGTTTGGGGGCATGCAAAAGGCAGTCAACTGATGTTTTTCTTTCACATTATTGATGTTCTTCTGCCTCTCTCTCTCCCTTCCCTTCTCTCTGAAAATAAATAAATAAAACCTTTGAAAAAGAAAAAGAATGCCCTTACCCTTAAGGCTTATTTGTTAACTGATACAATTTCTTTCAGATTCTGCTTGAAAAAAATTGCAGCTCTGCCCATTCTCATTGGAAAGCACTGTTGTGATTTTATTGAGCTTGTTCATGAGATTACAAACTGGTAGGTTTTTTTTTTTTTTTTTTTAAAGATTTTATTTTATTATTTTTAGAAAGAGGGGAAGAGAGGGAGGCAGAGAGGGAGAGAGACATCAATGTATGGTTGCTTTTCACCTGCCTCCAGCCACAGACCTGACTGGAGACCTGGCTTGCAACCTAGTTATGTTGCTCTGGCTGGGAATCGAACCTGCAACCTTTGGGTTCACAGGCCGGCACCTTATCCACTGTGCTACCAGCCAGGTCACAAACTGGTAGGTTTTAAGAACTGTTTTTTATTGTTGGTATACAATAAATAAAGCTTCATAAAACTTTATCTACATAAAGCGTGTATTTCCAGAGGCTATATTTCCAGATCTAATAGAGAAAAGGATCCAGAGTTTCTCCTACTCAAATCTGTCTTTACTCAGAGTCTCCAAAACTAAAAGGAAAACTAAAGTATGTTTGCCTCAAGGGCATTAAAAAAATCATATGAAATTTATCAGGATGAATAATTCAATGAGCCCCATTACCCTGTTGAGCTAAGCAATCTGGTGAAGTAAGAACCTGGTAAGGACCTGAGAAACATAGAAGCCAGAAATATCACACCTCAAGAACATAGTGGATTTGAGGGGCTGATCATGGGTACTAGAAAAAATAACCAACAACGATAATTGTTGAAGGTCAGTGTTGAATACATGAGGTGGAATGGGATTTCTTATGTGTTCCTCAACTTCATGTATATTGAAAATTATTCTTAATAAAAAATTGAAAACACTAGTGCCAGGAATATAAGTCCCCATAATTTCTGCCTATAAAAACCAGTGGGGGTTGAGCTGGTGGAAGAATCTGCAGGATTCTCAGGTGTCTCCTCCAAAAGGTCCTACAACTGAATTGGGACTTACGTATACTCACTCTATCTAGTCCAGCACTGGGACAGCAGCTGGAAGGGCAATAGTGGCATAATGGGAGAAATTGAAGTGTCTGGCATCAGGCCAAGTCTGGGGGATAGCTTCCTCCCAGATTAAACTCCAGAGGTGAGGCAGTGTCCATTGTCCCTTTTTTGAGCCCTCCTACACACAGAGTTGCCACACTATACCTGAGACACCATCAACCTGATTCACACAGGTTGCCCTGTCCTGGCAATTACCTAAGGCTCCACCCCATCCAACATATTGGTGCACTTTTCTACAATAGGCCTTGCTACTAAAAGAGTCAAAGCAGCTCTATCTAGTATACAGAAACACACACAGGAAGGCTGCCAAATTGAGGAGACAAAGAAATATGACCCAAATGAAAGAACAGAACAAAACTCCAGAAAATGAACTAAACAAAATAGAAATAAGGAATCTATCAGAGACAGAGTTCAAACATTAGTTATTAGGATACTCAAGGAACTCATTTGGTCCTTGAACAGCATAAAAAAGACCCAGGCAGAAATTAAGTTGACACTAAATGAAATAAAGAAAAATTTATAGGGAACCAACAGTGGAGTGGATGAAACTGAGAATCAGATAAATAATTTGGACCTAAGGAAGAAAAAACATTCAATCAGAAAGCAAGAAGAAAAAAGAATTTTTTAAAAAATCAATGCTAGGCTAAGAAGCATCTGCAACAACTTCAGATGTGCCAACATGCAAATCATAGGGGTGCCAGCAGAAGCAGAGAAAGAGCAAGAAATTGAAAACTTCCTTGAAAAAACAATGAAAGAAAAGTTCTCTACTTTGGTGAAGGAAATAGACATGTAAGTCCAGGAAGCACAAAGAGTTCCAAATAAGATGGATGTAAATAGGACCATACCAAGACACATCAAAATTTAAATGCCAAAGGTTAAAGTTGAAGAGAAAATCTTAAAAGCAGCAAGAGAAAAGAAGAAAGTTACCTACAAAGGAGTTCCCATAAGACTGTCAGCTGGTTCCTCAGAAGAAACTTTGCAGACTAAAAAAGGACTGGCAAGAAGTAATTAAAGGACTAAAAGCAAGGACCTACAGCCAAGATTACTCTATCCAGCAAAGCTTTCAAGTTATCATTTAGAATGGAAGGGCAAACAAAGTGCTTCCCAGATAAAGTACAGCTAAAGGAGTTCATCATCACCAAGCCATTATTATATAAAATGTTAAAGGGACTTATTTAAGAAAAAGAAAAATATCAAAACTTAAAAGGTAATAAATTCACAACTATCACAATTGAATCTAAAAAACAAACAGAATCATAGATATGAAGACCATTTGGAAGGTTATCAGCTAGGAGGGGGAAGGGGTAGAATGGGGGAAAATGTGTAGGGATTAAGAAGTACAAATTGGTGGCACAGAATAAATAGGGGAAACTTAAGAACAGCCTAGGAAATTGAGTAGCCAAAGAACGCATATGCATGACCCATAACATGAACTAAGGGCAGAGATTGCCAGAGGGTATGGGGAGATACTGAATGGAGGAGAACAAAGGGGGAAAATTGAGACAACTGTAATAGCATAATCAATAAAACATATTTTAAAAAATTGAAAACAAAAGTAAATTCAACTAATGCTTTACATAGAAAGAGGCAAAGGCCAATTTACCCAGAGCCAGCGGAGGTCAATCCTCAGAGCCCCCTTGCACTGGCTCTTTCCAAGTGCCCATCAGTGTGTTCACAAGTTCATTTGTTTTACTAACTTGTACAAAGTAAGATATTTTAACTACCAAAGTCTACCTAATCCAACTTTCCTTGCTTCAGATTTCTTTTGTGTTGGGTGGTATTGGAGTGGCTGCAGCATTTTGGAGTCTAACTAATGGGAAATTGAACTGGGATACATTTGGTTTATGTTTAGTAGAATAGGTTTAGGAAGTGATTTGCTGTCACTTCCACGTTTAGTTTTTATAAGCAGTCCTGGTTTAGAAATAGCTTCCAGGAATACTACTGCCCACTGTGCTGACTCATTTGCATAAAGGTATTAAAGGTCAGAAGTCATGTTCCAATAGCAATGTGCCCCTGGGGCACTTAGCACCAGAAGTACGTGGCTAGTAGAAGAGAAACAAATTTCAAAATGTATGACAGCTGAGAACATGTGTAAACTTCTAGTCATCATATAAAATTGCAAACAGAGTTTTAATCTTGTTTATGTCCGGTCAACATAGATGCTCTCTCCTGTCTGGAATACACTCTAATAGCGTTGTGTGGCTTTCACATTGGAGAACCACTTCTCCCAGAATTTCATTGCCTGTGTGGGTCCAGATAGGAGTTGTTCATAAGAGACATTTGCATAAAATCTAAAAGGTGTAAGTGAAGCAGCAAGTTAGCACGGGGAGTTAAGCACTGTAGTTATGTGTGCATGCATGCCTCTTGATCTGTAGGTTCACTTTTGAGATTATTTACAGATCTTGTTACTTTACATTCATATCTATTCTTTTTTTTTTTTTT
>PVIW01016229.1:0-17303 GCA_004026585.1 Noctilio leporinus | reverse complement strand
GCCAATAAAACCAAGTGGGAGTATTGGCCATTAGCCACTTTTTCAACATAAGTCTTCATTGTTTTCACAATCACTTTCCTGTCCTTGGGTGTGCCATGCCACAGGCAGTGCATGGCCACTCTGGCGCCATCATGTGTGTGAGCCAGGTACACCACCGCTTCACGTATGGCTTCGATCATTTCTGATCTTAGCTTCGGGGTGTGTGGGGAAAAAAGTCCAAGAATACTTTATGCACCAAAGAGTGCTTAATCACAGCTTCCTTTTGGGCCATTGGAGTTAGAATCTGTTTCATTTCATCCATGATAAGCTCTCGTTTTTCTGGCTGTACCTCTAATACTTTGTCTAGAGTTGGGTGATCTACAGACTTATAAAGCTGAAATGTGTTCCCATAGAGTTCCTCCGTCAACATGTTCCTCTGCTCCAAAATGGCTTTGTCATTGTATGCATACACCACAATGGCTGAGGCTTCTGTGTGTCGGAGCATCTTCCTCACATTGCCTTTAAAACTTCTTATTATCTCCGCAACCTGTGGTTTACTCCCATACATGAGAAATTTTTTAACAACATTTCTGGAGTATTTAGCTTTACTTAATTCAACCAGATCATCTCTCAGTTCTTCAAAAGCCTGTTTTCTCTGTTCTTCATTGTCATACTGAATGTAACACTGGATCACACGAGTTGAATCATGTGCAAATGCAGTAGTTTTAATTTTTCCTTGAATCAGCTTCTGCAAATCACTTATCAACTTCATTCTTTTTTCTTTATCACAGTCTTTTCTTCTTATGATCTCCCAAATCTTCTTTGCCCGAACAACAATGTCATAGTTGGTTCTATCACTGAGTTGTCTGCTCTGCTTCAGTTCTTTCTTCTTTTTGAAATCATCCCATTTGGGTTTCTTGGCTACTGATTCACCAGTTTTACTGTCTGGCTGGAATTTTCTCTTCTTGTTGAATTTATTTGCTTGCTGGAATTTGTTCTTTGGTATTTTATCTCCTTGCTGCTTATTCTTGAACTGCTTCACACCTTTTTTCCCTGGTTTTGTAGCACTTTTCTGAAAGTTTAGATGTGATCTTAGGCCCACCTTCCTTCACAACTTTTCTTGGGAATGTCTTTGAAGAATCTGAATCATTATTTTTATAGAATCTCTTTTTCTCTTGGGATGTCTTTGTACCTTTTCCTGTGAATTTTTTTTGGGGTTTGACTTCCATCATAGCAACTCGCACACGTGTGGTCTGGTAAGACTTTTTTAAATGCCCAGCTGATATGACAGCTGTCACAATGCAATCTAACAAATTGTTTCAATTGAAGTTAAAGACAATTAAATGCTACTAGAGCAAAAACCAAATGAACTTTTTTGGCCAACCCAATAAAAATTTTAAAACCCATAAAGGAAAAATTTGACTAAATATCTTAAATGTTTTACAGTGAAAGACAAAATGTTAAATAAGTGATAGACTTAGAGGAAATTCTGATAATATATATAATAGAGAAAATATTAACATTGTGTATTGTCTGCCACAAGTCTGTCTAGACTGAACAATTCTTAAAGATTGAGTAGAAAATGGTACATCACTATTTAGAAAATGACAAAATGTATGAATAGGTAATTCACAAAAGAGGTACAGATAGTAAATACATAAAAAGAGGAATAACCTTACTGAAAATCAAGATGCAGTAGAAGCAGTGATGTTACATTGTTTTTACCTAATGTGTCAATTTGGCAAAAAGTTTTAAAAAGTTGGCAAGAATGTGGGAGAAAGAGCACTTCAATGTTCTTTTGGTGGAAGTGAAAAATTATTACAACCTTTTGAAGGGCATTTTAGCAGTATAATTTTTACTCTTCACGTATTCTCATGAGGGTTGAAAGTGGCAACAAAGGACATATATACCCAGAACTTCATATGACTTTTGTTTGGAGTAAGGATCTTTGCAGATGTAGTTAAGGTAATAATCTCTAGATTAATGACTGGTGTCCTTGTAAGAGAAAGGAGAGGGAGATTTGAGACACAGATGAGAGGCAGAGAAGCTAAGAAAGAGGCATGAAATGGATTCTCTCTCAGAGCTTCAGAAAGAACCAACCCTGCCAACACCTTGATTTTAGACTTCTGGGCTCCAAAACTCTGAGGAGATAAATTTCTGTTATTCACAAGTCATTAGGTTTATGATAATTTGTTCTTAACCTTGGGAAGCTAATGTATGCGCACAAAATGTATGTAGAAGAATGTTTTGACATTATTACAGTAACAAATTAGAAGCAAAATAAGTGTTCACCTAAAGTGAAACAGTTAAATGCTGGTCTAGTAAAGAGTACTATGCAGTAGAAAAGTGATTGAGGTAGATCTGTATATGTGCTTGAACCATACATGTTCACACACATGTTTTAATGATAAATAACATATACCATAGGCATTTTGTTTTAATAATTTGTGAATATAAATATAGGAAAAGCAAAGAATATGTAGGAAATCTTTGTGGAGGGGGAAGTAGATGGGAACAGATGGGGATGCAAGACTAAGATGCTTTTTTATTCTATATATCTGCATTGCTTGAATGTTTACAATAAATATTTCAGTATTTAAAAATTCAAGTTAGAAAAAGCTTAAATTCTCTTTAAAACAGAACAAAAAAAATAAACATTTAAAAACTTAGTTATATTAAGGTTATATTTAAATATTGATGTTTTGCTCATGGCAAAAATAATACTGTACATTATTTAATATTTTATAAATGTCAAAGCATTGTCAGGTACTTCATTAAATTTGTTCTTCCCCTGATCTACCTTTCCTAAAAGAGGAAATGAGAAGTGGAGTGATTGAGACCTGCCCTGATCCTGATGCCACATACATACGTTAAGTGGTAGAGCCAGACTTCTGACACCTGGAAATCCCAGGCTCCTGACACCAAGTCCCAGTGCTTCTTTACTGTTGAAGTATATATATCCCTAGTGGAAGCTGTCATGTGTGGCACTTAAGTACATCGTGAATAATCAAAGTTAACCCTGACGTTTCACTTAACTCCAGATTTGTAAAGACCATAGTAGTATCCTGCTAATCAGTATGTGGTCAGACCATTTGAAGATCGGGACTCTTCTCATTAGCCTCCACAAGTATCACAGGGAATCAGGCAGGGAATTTTGTGTTCCTTTCTCTGATTAAGAGCAAAACTAGAGAATTTTAGAGCAAGAATGGAGCAAGGAAGATTATAGTCCATCATTTTACAGATGAGGATATTAAGGTCCAGAGAGATTCATCATTTGTTCACAATATAGCTAGTTAAAAAATAGAGGCAAATTAGAATACGTGTTCTGTTTTCTTGTCCTGTGTTGTTTTCATTACTGGTATCTGTTCTTTAATAGATCTCATAAAATACTAGGATTAAGTGTTTGGGGATGTAGATAAGATGGTTTAATATTAAAAGGTGAAATGCTTAATGTTTTTATTTTGTGGTAGATTTTTTAGTCAGATTGTTAACTTTAAAAAATAATATGCTTAGCCCTGGCTGGTGGCTCAGTGGATAAGGTGCCGGCCGGCCTGTGAACCCAAAGGTCACTAGTTCGATTCCCAGCCAGGGCACATAACCAGGTTGCAAGCCAGGTCTCCAGCCAGGTCCATAGTTGGAGGCAGGTGAAAGGCAACCATGCATGGATGTCTCTCTCCCTCTATCCCTTCCCCTCTCTCTGGAAATAATAAAAATCTTTAAAAATAATAATACACTTAAAATATAAGTAGTTTCCTGTGACTAAATAGAACATGTTTCAAGTTTTAAAAATTGTTGAGCACATTTTTTGAAAGTATTATGATCAAAAATTTTTTCAAAGATCCCACAGTAGTTGGTTTGTATTCCCCACTGTCCCTAGTCATGTTATTACAATGGTGGATTTGGCTGCCCACCATTGAGCACAAGCATAGGACAAAGGTTGATGGAGAAGGAAAAAGGTCTTTATTAAAATGTTGCACAATTTGTGAAAACAAGAGAATCTCTAACTCCAGGCTCCTCTCTTCTGTAAAACACAGAGAAAACTCATTTGTCCCCCAAAAGACTGAAAATCAAACCCAGAAATCTCACTCCATCCTTAATCTGTCCTTCTGGAGCCCAAGGCTGCTAAGCAGATAGCTCTCCAGTTTCAGGTTCCCTTCTTTGAGTCTGCATGTGCGGGACCCGTGCCTGCATGGGAATTCAGGGGGCCCAGGGCTGCTGCCAACCATCTACCCAGTTACTCAAGGGCTCTGTGGATCTCAGAGGCAGGGATCCTTCACTCGCAAGGTGTTCCTCCCTATTTTCATCCACCACGTGGGAATGTGGGACTGCCCATTTTGCCAGGTCTCCACGCCTCTCCACCCGTCTCTGCATCTCCACTCCTCATACCCATCTGGATGAATGTGGCTTCTCTAAATCCTTGGTTGTCTGACTTCCATACAGCTCAATTTTCTGATGGTTCTGGGCATTATTTGTTTTGAGGTGTGTTTGTAATATTTTCTGAAGTTGTGCAAGGAGACAAACAAAGCCTGTTTACCTATACCTCCATCTTGGCCAGGAGTCTGAAATCTTGTGTTTCTTGAGACCTGTGAAGAATTATTTGTACAGTCATAAAGTATAAATATCACGTTTTACATAAAAATTACCACATTATTCACTTGAATTGTTTACTTACTGCAAAAACTGAACTTTTAAAATGGAGATTAGAAAGTTAAGAACATAACTAAATCAGGGTTTAAATTATATTACAGTGGCAGGACAGCTCTGACTGGTGGCACAGTGGATTGGCACCAGCCTGCAAACCCAGAATGTTGCTGGTTCAGTTCCCAGCCAAGGCACATAACCAGGTTGCAAGCCAGGTCTCCAGCCAGGTCCCCAGCTGGAGGCAGGTGAAAGGCAACCATACATTAATGTTTCTCTCCCTTTCTTCCTCCCTCCCTGCCCTTCTCTCTAAAAATAACGAATAAAATCTTAAAAAAAAAAAAAAAAAAAAGAAGTGGCATGACCACCATTAATAGTGTGGTGATATTTTAGCCTGAGTGGTTTTTTATTAGAAGCCACTTAATATAACTTTTAATGTATTTCTATTTTATCTTTAACAATAGCATTTGTTCATAAAAGAGGGGAAATAAACTTTCTTATGAAAAGCAACCCCCCAATTAAAATAAATCTTCTAAAACTCTCATTAAACATTTATATTGTTATAACTTTACTTTTTAAAGAATCAAATGCACTATCTTTATAATGCTCTACGTATAGTTTGTGTTTATCATGAGCTTAATAGTAAAAGTTTAAGTTTTAAAGTGAGCTATGACCCAACCATCAGGCAGAAGTTAGCTTTGTAGCTTAATAATTGTCCTTCTCATGCAGGCACACAAATAAAGGGATTTTTTTTCTTGTAGTGATAGCTAAACACATTCCTCTACATACTCAGCATAATATACACATAAACATGTTATATCCACATTCATGTTCCCAGTTTTGCCGCTTCTTCCTAGCTACCCAATTTTTTTTCCTGAAGTAATATGGATTTTTATGATAAAATACTATCTAAACTTTCATGTAACAAACTTGTTTGACTTTATGGCTATGCAGTGGTAGAGGATTCATCCACTAAATTAGTAGTTATCAATTCTATGTATTGCACAGGGATTATTTTCTCTTTTCATATGTGATTGTCCAGGCCCAATTCTTAGGGCTTTTTTTTTTTTTTTTTTAGGACCCAACAGTCATCCCTATTTTTTCCAAACTATACAACTGAATTGGTTAGGCTATCAGACTCCTTTCAGGTGTGGGGTTTTTTGTTTTGTTTTGTTTTGGGTACTACTAAATAGGAACACTAGGTGGTGCCATCTAATAACCTCCAAAGATGTTTAAACTATACCGAGTGGCAAGTTTATACTAAATGGTTAGTAACAAAAAGGGATCTAGGATCCTAACTTGCCATCCAGTGTCTATTCTGTTTATTCTGTTCTGGGCTTTGATAAGGATCCTTTGCTTAATTATAACACAGTGCACATATTTTTGTATATCTTAATTGTATACATTTCCTCATGTTGCTGCATACTTTACTAATTATTACTTTAATAGCAGTATAATGTTCTTTTTGAATAGACACAGTATGTTAATCTGTCCAACAGTCCTTATGTGGTACACAGTCCAAATCAAGAACCACTGATTTGGTGGAGTTTTAAATTTGTAAGTAAGGTTTCCTAAATTGTTCAAAGAATTAATGTATAAGCTACTATTCTATGTATTTCAGGGTGTATAAAGCTGAATAGAGCACAGTACCTGATTTAAAGAATAGAAGAGTGGCTGGAACTCCAGGTTGGCCAGGCCTGAGTGGGCCTAAGGCGGACGTGAGCAGGGTCGGACCAAGATGGCGGTGCAGGTGGTTCATCTGGAGTCGGATGCTTTCCTAGTTTGTCTCAACCATGCTCTGAGCACAGAGAAGGGGGAGGTGATGGGACTGTGCATAGGGGAGTTGAATGATGACACAAGAAACGACTCTGAATTTACATATGCTGGAACTAAAATGTGGACAGCTGCTGAAAAGGTTGACACCGTCAGAATTGTTCACATCCACTCTGTCATTGTCTTGCAGCATTCTGATGAGAGGAAGGATTGAGTTGAAATTTCTCCAGAGCAACTCTCGGCAGCCTCAACAGAGGCAGAGAGATTGGCTGAACTAACAGGTTGCCCCGTGAGAGTTGTGGGCTAGTATCATTCCCATCCTCATATAACTAGCCTTCGCATGTTGATGTTCGCACACAAGCCATGTACCAGCTGATAGATCGAGGCTTTGTAAGACTTATTTTTTCCTATTTTATAGAAGATATAAACACATGAAGGCTGGTGGGATACTCTACACTTGCTTTCAATCCATTCAGGCTCAAAAGAGCTCAGAGTATGAGAGAATTGAAATCCCAGTCCATATTGTACCTCATTTAACCATTGGGAAAGGATGCCTTGAATCAGCAGTTGAGCTACCCAAGATCCTGTGCCAAGAGGAGCAGGATGCATGTAGAAGAATTTGCAGTCTTACATATCTGGACTCAGTAACCAAGATCCATAATGACTCAGTGTTTACCAGGAATCTGTGCAGCCACATGTCAGCAGTCAGGAGGCCTCCTACAGTGGTTGGAGGATAGACTGGAGCAAAACCAACAGCATTTGCAGGAGTTGCAGCAAGAAAAGGAAGAGCTTATGCAAGAACTTTCTTCTCTAGAATAAAGTGGGAGACAAAATGGGGGGAAATGGAAGTACCCAGGTATAAAATTAAATAAGCTAAATCAGTTTTGGAGAAAAAGGTGGGAGGACTCATGTTACTTGACTTCAGGGCTTACTATAAAGCAGGAATAATCAAGATGATATAGTACATGACCAACTGGTTTTTGACAAAGGGGCAAAAGCAGTCCAGTGGAGGAAGGATAATCTTTTCAACAAATGATGCTGGAGTAATTGGCCACCCAAAGGCAAAAAATGAACTTTGACATAAAATGCACACCTTATATGTATCATGGATTTAGATGTAAAACTAAAAATTTTAGGAATAAAATCATAGAAATATTTTAATTGTCTTGGGCTAGGCAACAAGTTCTTGGCCTTCACCCCAAAACACAATCCTAACAGGGAAATTTGATATATTGCACTTTATCAAAGTGAAAAACTTTGCTCTACAAAATTTTAAGACATGAATGTTATTGAGAGAATTATTTTCAAGCAATGTATCTGATCAGTCTAGAATATATTACAGTGAAAACCAACAATCCAATTAGAAAATGAACAAAATACATAGGTATTTCACTAAAGAATATAGCAAGGTAAACACATAAAAAGATGTAAGTTAAACGTTCATATACCATATAAACCAGCAGTTTAACTCCTAGACATTTATTACAGAGAAATGAAAACTTATGTTGACAATAAACTTGTGCACAGATGTTCTTACTGTCTTTATTTGTAATAGCCTAAAACTGGAAGCAACCCATATGCCCTGCATTTGAGTGGTTAAACCAACCATTCATACCATGGAATACTATTCAGTGTAAAGGAATATACACAACTTGGATGGACCTCAAGGGTATCGTGATGACTTTTTTTAAAAGTCTCCAAAGTTTACCTACTGTATAATTGATTTATCTAACATTCTTGAAATTATACAATTACAGAAATGAACAGATGAATAGTTGCCAGGCATAGGGACTGGAGGAGTATGGAACATATGTTACTTAAGGGATAAACACAAGAGTTCCTTTGTCCTGATGGAACAGTTCTATATCCTGACTGTGGTGTTGATTAAATGAATTTACCTTTGTGTTAACACTACGTAGACCTACATACACCCACAACTGAATGCATGTAAAATTGAAATAAGTCCTTCAATCTAGTAAGGAATATTGTACCATTGTATGATGGGAAACTGGATAAGGTCTACAATCTAGTAAGGAATATTGTACCATTTTCAATGTGTTGATTTTGAAGTAGTACTGGACTTATATAAAATCTTATTACTGGGGGATACATGGGACTCACTGTACTGTTTGCAACTTCCTATAAGATTAATTATTGCAAAATAAAAAGTTCTATATTAAAAAAGTTGTTATGAGTTAGTCATGTGTCAGCCATGAAGCTATTTCCTCAGAGCCTATTTTTTAAATAAACTTGATTTTTTACTAGCTACACATATCCAGACTGTGATACTACGTTTCTACATCTATCATGCTGATTTTTTAGTTGTGGATATGACCATTTTATATTTTTAAAAATTTATTTCAGCTTTACGAGGTATCACTGACTTAAAACATATGTAAGTTTAAGGGCTGCAACATGATGATTTGATGCATTTATTGTACTAAATGATTACTACATAGGGTTTGTTAACTGTCCCCTCACGTAATTACCTTTTTATTATCTTTATGTGACGATAATATTTAAGACCTCCCAATAATTTCCAAATGTATAATATAATACTGTTAACTACAGTCAAGGTGAACTTGTCTTAGATCGCCAAAACTTGTCTTATAAGTTTATATGCTGTAGCCAACATCTCTTCACTTTTTTCCCCTTAAGCCCTAAAAATCACTATCTTCTGTTTTTATAATTTTAGCTGTTTTATACTTCATGTATCAGTGAGAACAGTATTTGTCTTTGACTTACTTCACTTAACATAATGCTCTCAAGGCATATCCACATTGTGGAAGGCTGGATTTTTTTTCTTTTTGATTGCTGAATAATATTCCTGTATGTGAGAGCAAGCGAGCAAGGGAGAGTGTGTGTGTCATCTTCTTTATCTTTTCATTTGTTGATGGATATTTCAGTTGTTTCCCTGTCTTGGCTATTGTGAATAATGCTACAATGGACATGAAAGTACAGATACCTCTTCAAGATAGTATTGTCATTTTCTTTGGGTATATACCCAGAAGTGGGATTGTGGATCATATAGTGGTTCTATTTTTAATTTTTTGAAGACCGCCATACTGCTTTCCGTAGTGGTTATACCACTTCACATTTCCACCATCAGTGCACATGAATGTAACTATATTAAGATCCTAGTTACATTTCATCTTAAAAATGAAAAATTTTAGAAAAAAATGTGAGTAAAATTTTGAATGAGTGGAGACTAGTAATTTAGTGGTCTATATACTTCAAAGCAAAATGGATTATTAGACCCTTAATGAGGTCTGTCTAATGCCAACCTACAAAGTTACATATACAGGGTGTGCGTGATAAAATGGCAAATTTTTAGTAAAATAACATACTACAAAATGTTATATTTTGAAATAAATTTATTCTTATATGTAAATATATAAACAGTCATTTTTAAAATTGTTCAGAAAAGTCTCCATTTGCTGCAATAATAGACTCAATTCAACTTTGGAATCTTGAGCACACTTTAACTTTATCCATGGACATCATAATGTTTTCAGTCTTAGCTTTAGCAGCCTCTTTATTGGAATAAGGTTGTTTATTCTCTCTCACAAATGCTCCATACATAATAGTCTGTAAAGGATTTGCATCTGGTGAACTAGGCGGCCAGATTTCCTTTGACCAGAATTCAGGAAGATTGACACCGAGGCATCATTGCACCTTTTTGGCGTTATGTGCTGGTGCACCATCTTGTTGGAAGATAAGATGACGTCCATTTGCAACTTTCTTCATCCACAGTATAACTACTTTTCTTAAAACATCAAGGTAAACATCAGCAGTCACCTTCAAGCCTTGGGAAAAATGCGGGGTCACGATATCTCCTTCATTGTTGACAACACCTAACACTGTCACTATAGCAGGAAATTTTGTTTTCATGGCAATTGGGACTTCATTAAGGTTCTCACAGAGCCACCTGTTGTGTCTTCTGTTGACTATTTGGTCCTGCTAAGAAGTCTTTTCATTGGAGAAGAAAATCAGAGGGTTTTTTCCTGTGGAATTTTTCCATTTTGTTAGCAGTTTTCTTGATTTTTCAAAGCACCTTTCCTTGGTCTGCTGTGTCATAAACTGGCTTCTAAGAATATACTATCTGTATCTGATATCTTCAGCAATAATCTTGGGAACTGTTGCATCCAACATCTGCAGTTCTCTTGCTATGGAGCACATTGACTTTCCTGGGTCTTCATTGATGATCTCCTGGATTCTGTGTACAATATTTGGACTTGTGCGACCTTGTGTACCTTATGCATTTTCCTTGTTGGTGTGGCGCTATCAGGATCAGCATCATACACCTTCATGTTCTCAACTGTATGTAAAAGGATGTTATTGAAGTCCGCAACTTCCTTAGCAGTTGGCCCTGCACACAGTCCAGAAATTATGGTTGCTCTAACATCACATTCCTTTGAAATGACAGTTGCTCTCAGAATTTAATGCTTTATATCTGAAACTGATGTTAAATCATAACTTTAGGAATATAGTTTTTCAAAATTAATAAGCATGTGAAATAAAGAGATGCAACGTTATTGCCAATTTGTCTCATGCACCCTGGATTTTCTGTGACTGTACTGTAGATCATTGTATACCTTTAGCTTGTTCCCTGTAAAGAAGCAATGATTTTAAGTAAAAAGAAAGTGGGTAGGAATAAGAAGTCTAGATCCTTTTGTGACAGTTAACCTTGAACATATCACTTGTTTTCTGTTCTGTAGAATGAGGGGTTGAATATGTTGATCATAGAGAAAAGTATGAAAGCATTTTGTACACAGTGAGGTGGATTGTAAACTAAAGGTACATGGCAGAAAATCAGTATTTTGCCCTAACTTGTTTGGAAATTAAATGAGATTTTCCATAAAACTTCTAGAACAGACCTAGCACATAGTAAGCATTCAACATTAGCTAGAATGAAAATGGGGATAGTGATAACAAAGCTTTGGTCCTAAAATACTCTGTTTCTGAAAGATTATGTAATTAAACTGCTTTAGCCTCTGTACAAAAGTAAGGGATACTTCAAGTCCATGTTTTTATTTTCTAGGGTCAAATCTGAATCGCTGTGGTTTCCGAGGCTCTTCATACCTGGGTATTCCATTCAATCCATCAAAGGTCAGTTTTTGTTGGGTTAGGAGAAAGGTAGAGGGATGTGGGGAGATTTTGGTGAGAAAGAATACTAAGAAAAGATATTGAAAGAATGAAGCTTCCAGGTTTCAATACAGCTAAATACTGTCTAATAATGTATATTATGAACTGGAACTCTTTAAGGGAAAGCTATACCCACCTTACTTCTTGGAAGAATACACAATACATGTACACAAAAATTATGTCTATCTTATGGTCCTCTGTGTGTGTGTGTGTGTGTATAAATCATTGATGATTTCCTGGAGAAAATGGAATTAAAGCACTCAGGTTCTTGATACTTGCTGTCTAAGAAGCCCATGAACTTGTATGTGTTAGAGAAGGATTTTACAGATGGTTCTCATTTCTTAGTGATAAAAAAAAAAAAAAAAACAGAACAAAAAATAAAAACCTCTTGCTAGAGCAGTAAAGACCTAAGTAGTGATGAATTTGTTAGTCTAACAAAGTGAGGAACTTTCTTTTTCAAAGAAGCAGACCCAGAATAAGCTTTGTAGATGTTTCATCTGTGTGCAAAATACCAATATTTTTCTACAGTGGAAAGCATAGGAAAACTTCCATCATTTTGTCAAGAGGTTTCACAAAAGAGAAACTTTTTTCTGGTGGGTTCAGTTTGTTTATATAATGGTTATAAACTAGTATCTGGCTACACTGAGTGTGTCACAGTTTATATTCAGTTGCAATCTGAAGGCAAACAACATTCTGTCAGTTTTTATGAACTCTGCTTCAAAATTTTGGAATACAGAGCGATTTTTGAGAAGGTGACATGATTTGATCAAGCGACTGGTTCGACTTTTTTCCTCTGCCTTAAGCTATAGACCAACTTGCTTACAGTCATAGTAATGGATTTGTGGATGTGTTTTCAATCACGTGTGCCCAATTGCTTTTAGCAGGGAATCTAAAAACAGGATTTGTAGAATACAAATATATATAAAATTGAGGTTTGTTTTTCGCAATCAGATGTCTATACAAATTAGTATAGACAACATTTTAATTTCGCCTATTAACTGAGATTACTTAATGAAATAAGTTTTTATTTCATTTTACTAATTAACATTCTATTAATTTTGAATTAGAATCTTGGCACAGCTCATCCTTATGACAGTGGCCACATAGCAATGACCTACACTGGCCTTTCATGCTTAATTATTCTTGGAGACGACCTCAGTAGAGTAAATAAAGAAGCTTGCTTAGCAGGTTTGAGAGCTCTTCAGCTGGAGGATGGAAGGTATGGGTCATTCCTTCTTTCTTTAAACTAAAAAAAAATGAGTATAACTTTATACTAGAACTTAAGAGTTTATCATTAATTCTTACTAATCTGAACTTTTATTCCTTTATGATAGGAGAGAAAGGGATGAATGTTGAATATTATATTCTAGTATAGGTAGTTTTCTTGACTTTTTAAGGATAGAAAAAGAAATTAATGAGTTCATTAATGTTTGAGGGCTTGTGTGGTATATCTAACTAAAGAAAAATTTTCCTGGAGTTTTCAGGTGAAACTTTTTAAAGTACAGGAAGTGATAAAGCAGTAGTGATTTGTTTCTAAAGAAAAGACTTTACAAACAAATCCTGCTGTGTTGTTATTTCTTTGTCCCGTCTACTGTTATCTATTTTCCTGTCAGTATTTTTAAAATGCTGCTCTTGATGATGGGAAAATTAATGTCAACATAGAAGATAAATTGACATTAATTGGGAATACTATAATACTAAATATTTACCTCAGCAGGTACGTGTGACTGATTTCTCAATACTTGAGCACAGTCTGTTTACTGCTACCTCATGTTTGTTTATAAATGAAGGAATAGATAAGAGACACAGTCTATTACTCTCTAAAACTCAGTACAAAATTGAATTAGAACACTATGGTCAATTAATTAATAAATGGTTATCTATATATAGTTAGAAGAAATTTCACATAATAGTACTTGGATTTGGGAATTACTGTCTAACAGATCTCTGGTTTTAACTTTTTAACTGCTCCTTCCTCCCTCCCGTCTTTCCTTTTCTCCATTGTGCTATAGCTGTTTCTGGCTAAGAACAAACTTACTCTGAGTAGTGACATCTTGAAGGAGTAACTGTGGTATATAAAGCTACCCAGAAAGCAGAACTTTGGAATAATGTTGTAGAGATAGTTTAGATTGTTCAAGTTAATAGTCCTGTATAGAATGATGTAAGTAGTATATGGTTTTTTAATCTATTTTTACATTTTAAATCTATGTTTGTGATAGAATAAAATTGTATTATTAGTAAATCATATTATATTTTCAGTTTTTGTTCAGTACCTGAAGGCAGTGAAAATGACATGCGATTTGTATACTGTGCTTCCTGCATTTGCTATATGCTCAACAACTGGTCTGGCATGGACATGAAAAAAGCCATCAACTATATTAGAAGAAGTATGGTGAGTTATGTTGCTAAATTAACTTTTTATGTTACTAGTGGCATATCAGGACTGCAGTTTAATGCATGCCTCATCTCTTCCAGCAAGAACATGGAAATAAAACAACAAAGTTGCTTTTGGGGTATGGCATGTATCAGAATAGCCATATAGAAATAATTTTCAAGGACATTTTCTTTGACCATTGAAATTTAAATGTGATTTAATTGTATCTAAAGAAACAATGTCTTTTTCAGAGAGAGATCGGTCTGCCTTGGAAGCAGGGAAAAATAGTAAAATCTCAAATGCAAATATTGATAGTCTCTTCTAGAAGGGACCAGTGGAGAACCTTGGCCAACAAAGCATAATGGAAAATCATGGCATCCTTGATGAGGTTATTCCTATTGCATGTGATGTATGAGTTTCTTAAGCCATTTTGACTTGCGAGACCCAAGTTAACAAGGTTCACTGGACTGACAATAGATTTTTTTAATCACTTTTTGGGTTTCTTAGTAATTTGTTTTAATCGAAGGTTAATGTGAAAGAGAATACCAAGTAGATATGTTATTTTTTCACACAGTCTTTTTATTGACAGCTGTAAGAAACATTTAGTCTCAGCTAGAATTATCTTTTGCTCTACTTTCTAGTCTCTTATGTAAAACTGGAAAAATGGAAGTGCTACTTCCCAGGTTTATTATTTTCCAAAAAAGAGGGTTTTTTTTACCTTTATAAATTAGAATATTTTAAGCTGTTAACTTTTTTGAGTAGTCATAATTTCAAAATGAAAATATAAATTCTTACAGAAATGAAATTGTTTTTAACTGAATGTGTGCATGTGAATCAGTTTGTAGAAGTGACAAATAGCACAAATTTTTAAAAAGCTGTGGAGGCAGAAAGAACAAACCTTTAAAGGAGTTTTAAAAGGATTTATGTTATATACAAGGGTGGGTAATGTGAATTTTGGCATGAATACTACAGAAGTAGTTCTGTGTTCTTCTTGGTGCACTGTATTTGGAGGTACAGGTGTTGATTTGTTTATTAATGGTGATGTTAACTTTGATCACTTGGTTAAATTAGTGTATACCAGATTTTTCTTTGTAAAATTAGCATTTTTCCCTTTGTAATTTTTTAGGATTCATTGTGAGACATTTGGAGACTCTTAACTTTTATCTACTAGTGTTAATGGTGACACCAATATTATGCATTGATGATTTTTCAGCTCTATCATTCCTTCTATAATTATCATTTGAGATTTTGTTAGTAAAAGCTTTTCCTTTGCTCTTATCTACCTATCTACATTTCACTAGGGTCTCTAGATTCTGTCTAGAGATTATTATCTGTTACCCTTAATATTATTTTGCTGCTCCCATTGTCCTAGATTTGGCCAGCAGAAACCTTTCAACAGGCTCTTTGCCCTTTTGATGTAACCACTTAATTCTTTGAGCATCTCCTTGCTTTCTGGCACAGGATATTTCCAGGTTCATCTTTTACTTTCCCAGCCTCAGCCTGAACTCAGTCATTTCTTGAAGGAGCACTTTTTTTTTCTTGTGTTGTTTCAAAACCAGTATTTGGGCACTGAATATGGTCATTGGTGTGGGGCTATCATTGCTTCTAGCTCCTTCCTCAGCAGGCAGGGCTAGGAGATGTATATATGTACACATGTATACAGATACCTCCTTACCCACATCGGTGTCTATTTCTGTATCTATCTTTATCTGTTAAAACCAGGAGTCCATACTGATACCACAGATTTCAGTCCAACATCAGGTTTATTTTAATTTTTCTCTTTTCATTTTAACTCCCTTCTCTGACACTGACAAATAGGTCTCCATTACCCAGAATGATTCTTTTTTAAAGCCTGAGGGTAAATATTCAAAATATATTGCCCCGGCTTGTGGCTCAGTGGATTGGTGCCGGCCTGCAAACCCAAAGTTTGCTGGTTCAATTCCCAGTCAGGGCACATGGCCGGGTTGCAAGCCAGGTCTCTAGCCAGATCTGTAGCTGGAGGCAGGTGAAAGGCAACCATACATTGATGTTTCTCTCCCTCTCTGCCTCTCTCCCTTCCCCTCTCTCTGGAAATAATAAATAAAATGTATTAAAAAAATAAATATAAATATATATATTTAAGAAACACTTAGCCCCATTTGAAGTGGCTCAGTTGGTTGGAGCATCATCCTGTAAACTGAAAGGTCGTTGGTTTGATTCCCAATCAGGGCACATAGCTGGGTTGCCAGATCGGTCCCTGGTCAGGGGTGTATAAGAGGCAGCCAATTGGAGTTTCTCTCTCACGTTGATGTTTCTCTGCTTCTCTCTCTCTGTCCTTTACCCTCTCTCGTAAAGCAGTAAGCGTGCCCTCAGGTGAGGAAAAAGATGTTTAGTTTATTTATTTCATCCCCTTACTTTGGTATTTTGTTATTTATAGGAAAAACAGTTAAATTTATTTCAGGGGTTACTTTATAGGAACACCCCCACTCCCACCCCCGCGCGCGCGCACACACACACACACACACACACTCACACACCCACACACTTTGTTGATTTTATATACTTATGTGAAATATTAACCTGGTTCTGAAAATCAGAGCTATACTAAAAGGTATATTCAGAGATTGTAACAATTGGGGGCCTCCTGTTCTTTCTATATTCCACCCCTATTTTAACCATGTTAATTACTATCTTATTCTCATTCACTCTGTAGGCAACGATTGTTATTAATTTTTGGTTTGTCTTTCCTATACTTTTTGATGAGCAAACATGTATATATGTATTTTAAGATTTTATTTATTATTTTTAGAGAGGGGGGAAGGGAGAGAGGCAGAGAGGGAAACATCAGTGTATGGTTGCCCTTCATCTGCCTCCAGCTACAGACCTGGCTGGAGACCTGCTTGCAACCTGGTTATGTGCCCTGGCTGGGGAATCAAACCAGTGACCTTTGGGTTCGCAGGCAGGCGCCTTATCAACTGTGCCACCAGCCAGGGCCAAGGCTGTATATGTGTGTGTGTGTGTGTGTGTATATTTTTTTTTAAATTTTATTGTTGTTGTATTACATTCATCCCCTTTTTGCTCCCCTCCCCACCCACCCATTCCCCCCAAAGTCAATCCCACCTGTTGTCCATTTCCATGGTTCCTTTATACTAGGTTCTTGTCTAAGCTGCTCCCCTTTCTTGCCTCTGCCTCCCCCCTCCCCCCAACCCTGTTCCTCCTGACCACTGAAGGCCTATTCCTTGTATTCATATACTTGGTTCTGTTTTGCTTGTTGTTAGTTTTGCTCATTATTGTCCCGTAATGGGTGAGATCATATGATATTTGTCCTTCACTGACTGGCTTATTTCACTAAGCATAATCCTCTCCAGTTCCATCCATGTTGTTGCAAAGGGTACAAGTTCCTTCTTTCTTTCTG
>PVIW01016228.1:0-17303 GCA_004026585.1 Noctilio leporinus | reverse complement strand
TTATCTAAGCTGCTCCCCTTCCTTGCCTCTGCCTCCCCCTCCCCCCAACCCCTTTCCCCTGACCACTGAATGTCTATTCATTGTATTCATATACTTGGTTGTTTTGCTTGTTAGTTTTGTTCATTATTGTCCTGTAATGGGTGAGATCATATATTTGTCCTTCGCTGACTGGCTTATTTCACTAAGCATAATACTCTCCAGTTCCATCCATGTTGTTGCAAAGGGTAGGAGTTCTTTCTTTCTGCTACATAGAATTCCATTGTGTAAATGTACCAAAGTTTTTTTATCCAATCACCCACTGATGGGCACTTAGGCTGTTTCCAGCACTTGGCTATTGTAAATAGTGCCGCTAGGAACATAGGTGTGCATAGGTTCTTATGAATTGGTGTCTCAGGATTCTTTGGGTATAGTCCAAGTAGTGGAATTGCTGGATCAAAAGGCAGTTCCATTTTTAGTTTTTTAAGGAAACCCCATACTGTCTTCCACAGTGGCTGGACCAGCCTGCATTCCCACCAACAGTGTATGAGGGCTCCCTTTGCCCTGCATCCTCGCCAACACTTGTTTGTTGATTTGTTGATGATTGGAAAGGCACACCTTTTATGTCCCAGTCTACTTCATTCTTAGAGGGTGATCCCCTCACAAGTCCAGAAGTCAAAACTACTTTTTCTAACATTGTTCCTGGCCTTGTTCATGTTCATTTTCTTACAAGTTTAGTGTTGTCCAGAGGCTAAGTGATGTGATATCATTGCTGAGAGTGAATGGAACTTATTCTTGTCTTAAGTTGGTTCAATTTCTTCCCCAGCTATGTGGCTCAGTTGGTTGGAGCTAGTATACTGACTGTGGGCTCAATTTCCCAGGCAGGGCACATACCTAGGCTATAGGTTTGATCCCTGGTCCAGGCACATACGGAAGGTAACTGATCAATGTCTCTCCCTCTCTAAAACAAAAACAAAAACAACATATCTCTGGATGAATTTTAAAAAATGGTTCCATTTCTGATGTAATAGGTATCGGTCATTACAGCCTGAGAAGTAAAAAGGTCCTTGATGTTCTCTAGTAAATTTTCAGTATAAAGGCACTTCTGAGATGAAAAACAGTGGGAACCACGGCTGGGATCTATGGACATAACAATTTTATTTTTCCATTAACATTGGCATACGCAGCGGCCTAATCTACTCTGTAAGAAGTCAGTTATGATCACACGCAATGAGGGGACCGTTTCTTTACATCCACTTTTTAGTGGCAGGGCCCAAAAACCAGTCCAATAGGAAGAAATTAGGAGATGTGACTAGTGGTCTGTCTGGGAAATGAACCAAAGCATTAAACTGATTTGCAACTGATTTACTCCACAGACGACTTACCAACCAGAAAAGGGTTACGGGAACTCGGAAGCAGATGGACTAGCAGTAGCTTGTGAGTCATCTCAGTGGAAACGCACCCCATTCCAAACCCATTTATAAGCCCAGCAGATGGTATGTGGCACCTCCCTCCCGGTCACCAGGTTAACTCCTTAAATTAGAAACACCAGCACACGAGGGTCATGTACTTTTCTGCATACTTTATTTGTTACAAACATACAATTTTTTAAATATAGACTGTAAAACTCCATTTGCAAAAGTCTGCTATTGTAAGGAGTACACACCAGCAGTAAGGATTCTTAAACCTTTTTCTGTATGAGTTTCTCTGTCAGTTTTGCTAGTTAGTGGTAATTAAGGGACCTGCCATTTAGAGACCTGTCTGCATGAAGCTTCTGGCTGTATCACGTCGCTCTTTCGGAGCATCTAGAAATCGACCGCAATCTGAGCTTCAACCTCCAGGCAGTGAGATCAACAGCCCATCTAGACGGCTGTTGAACCGTTTCCAGGAAGTACGGTTTCTGAATGGGTTCTGCACTTCACGGATTTGTTTGAATTGCCCATGCAGCTGTTTGTTAAAGTGCATTCTTCTTTTAAAAAATAAGAGGAATCATCTTTACTCTTTAACCAAGGTACTTAAAAAAAATGAACTTTTTGGTCTCTCAGCAGATATTCCCAAATTGATCCTATCACTACAAATTTTAGTGTTCTATTTACAAATATTTATAGGGTTACAAGTGGAGGGGAACCTTATGAAATTAAAGGTGCGGCTTCTCTTGAAGCGTCAGTCAGTCCTACAAATTCACACATAAGAACACACTACACAGCATGTGGGTATTTACACGGACTGAAAACGCCCCAAAACCCCCTTGTAAAAGTAGCTTCCAACCTACAGTCTAGTTGTACATCTATTGAGATCAGGAAGCTCTGTTTCCTGCCATCAAGATTTGGTTTTACTTCATTCGAAAAACACCTATAGATTCTCTACCAGCAGGACATCAGTCTCACTCTGGAGTGAAGAATCTAGTCTAAGGAAGCCCTGGAAGATATGACTGGAAACATCTGAGGACAAACGGACTTTTAAAAATGCTCACGAAAAAACACCTGCATGAAGGTGCAAAAGGAAGCATACACATGTCCCTACTAAGTTCCCCAGAACTTTAAAAAAGAAGTCCAAATACAATATTATGCAAATAGTGACAATCATGGAAAAAACTCAGGTATTTGCCTGCTATCATAATATGCAAAATTGGCCACTCTTTCTAACTATGCCCTGCTGATTTAAAATGTTTCTGCCCAATCTATTAACTTCTAGGAATCCAGAGAGCTTCTCTATAGAGGTGACTTGTGAGCTGGGAGAAAAAGGTCTATGTGTCATATCTGCAGAGGTGAAAACTCCCACGTTCGTACACATGTGCTTAGTGATACACTTTTTTTTCAATTTCCTTAGGACTCTCTGCAGTTATAGGTCCCTGCAAAAGCAATTTTAAAAGGGAAATATACTACTTGTCCTGCTATTTCCAAATATAAATTTTTTTAAATCAGCCTGATCTTGTGACACAGGTTAAGACTAGGGACAAAAGCTTGCCTTTAAGGCATAACAGGTGACCTAAATCAATTTTCTTGAAAGAGCTGTTAAAATCATTTAAGGCAGCATAAAAGAAGACAAACTCATGTCTTGCAATATACTGGTGGACAATGAGCTCAGACAGGTCTATTACTTTTTCTCTGTGTCCACATTGCAACATACTAAAGCTGTAACCAGCCGTTTCATCCATGTCAGTGGGATATTTTACATATAATACAAGGAAAATGAAATTTGCTCCTAGACTCAAAACCTCACGTTAATGACAAGTACAGTAATATTTTTTCATCAGTCTGTTAGAATTACTATGAGGAAAATGTTAACATTTTAACTTCAAATGAAGCTCTGTCCTCCCTTTATCAGAAGTCCTACTGAGCAGTGAAACTACCCACATGGCATTTGCTGCTGTTCTAACATGGTTCTGCATGTCCCGATTGGAATGTCTTAATTTAAGAGACCTAAGTTACGTTTTCAAATGAAGAGTACAAGATTGCTAATAAAGGCGATTACATTGATGGCATATTCCCTATTTCATTAGGAAATACAAAATACATTCATAAAGGTCTTGCTTGGATCAGAGGTACAGATTCCAACTGGAAAGTGTTCATGATGCAATTTTATTATTTTTTCATTTTCCAAATTTAATTTTCAGTACTGACAACTGGATCACATTTGTTGAAATAAGAGTCTGTTGAATCCATCAGCAACAAAACTGTTTTAAGACTGAAGACTGGCAGCAGTGACTGAACAGCCAAGTTAGCTGTATCAAGAGAACTCTATTCAATTTTTATCTCTGGAAACTTCTGGGGTCTAACACTTGAAAGAGACCACTTTTCTAGATTAAAATGGGAAATGAAACTATAAATTGCCATTTCTACCTTATATTTGGAATTTCAAACAGGACATCAACATGCACTTTATTCTTTTTTTGCCTATATTTTTCTTACGGTAAATGTTCTTTTGTTTATTTTTTACAAACTATCTCCTCCCTTCCCCAATCCCACCCACACACCCAACTACTTACTCATTATATTCAATGGGAATAGTAACTGCTTAGGAAGACATCTAATTGATTTACAGTACTCTAAAACTAACCCTGAAAACTGAAATCTCATTCTTTAACTATAACTTCAGTGCTGTTGTTGTCAAAAAAAGTTACCTTAAGGCTCAAGGGAAAGTAACTTACAAACTGTGAATGCAGCATTGTTCACTGTCTCATCCATTGGAAGCTAGCAAAATGTATTCTTGAATCAGTAATACAAACTTTCTAACATTAACAAAGAGTTTCTACTCCTCATACATAGAGTTGGAATAATATTCATAAACAGATTATCTAGGGGAGCCTGAGAAACCATGACCCACATCACACAAAGATTCTACATATTTCATGATCAAAAAGTGCTTTATCTTGAAAAATATGTCAGGGTTAAAATGGCAATATACAATGTAAAATCACACGTTCTCAAGTGAAGTACAAAATGGAAAAGGACCAAGAAGATGGGAGGCTCTGCTCTCTGAACAGGCCTTACGCATGTGACTTAGGGTGCACTAAATAAAATTGTTTTTTAAGAGTTAATAGTGGGGTTTTACACCACTATGTATATTCTAAAACCTGAGATTGGACATCAAAGCAGTCAACTTTCTATTTATCAGAGCATTTCTGATACTTCCTAAAAATAGAAGACAACTCAATTGAATTAATAACACCAGGGTCAAAACCATTAAATTTCTCCAATCAAAAAGGAGACCAATAACAAACATGTTAGGTACTGAGAGTGCTGTAGAATGACTCTCGTCAAACGAGTCATTTTTTACATAAGCAAGAAGTCACTTCTCTCCTTCCCCTTCTCACCGATCAAGGCCACGCTATTTTCAAATGAATATCTACTGAGAGATCAGCTGTGCATTGGACAAAGTACCATAATTGGGTTAAGAACGAAAACAAAATTTACAGTGAAGAATACTTATGTGCATAGCTTACACACTCAAGCTTCTCCTTAATTTCATCTACCTCAAGACAAGGTAGATGTAAGTGAATTGTCACCTCTTAATACCTTGCGTGTATCACTCTACCCCCTGTAAAGCCAGCCAAGGTCACATTTCACAAAGCATCCTCGGCGACTAGAGTGCCTGACGTGTGCAGCCGTTTACAGACCACTCAATATGAGGGCATTATTATAACCAGCCTCTTCTGCCCACAACCCTGCATTTTCAGATAAGACAGGATAATTGTTTTGTTTTGAAAATACTGAAGCTTGAATCTCCTAAAAAAAGACTTGCAATTTATTGCAAAGTGACTGAGAGGCAACAAAGGAAGCACGTTTACAGTGGCCTGCACCAAGGTCCTCTCTATCATTTTGCAGTAAATATTGTGGAACGTGACTTGACAAAGAGCTGTATCTACAACACAGCTACACTCATCTGCACCACCTACAAGCCTCCTGTAGTAACATAGGGTATCTGGGTTGGGTTTGGTTTTTGCTTTGATTTTTGGTGCCATCCAAATTTACACTCCCGTTCTGTGCAGCATATGCACCGATGACATCCTCTGCTGACTAGAACTACGGTTCCACATGAATGATAGGTAGGGACAATAGAAACCAGAAGGCAATTGTGAGATCTCGCCAGTTTTCTGTTTCAATTCTGTTCGTAAGATTGTGGACTTCTCCCTTCTGTAACTGCAGGAGTTTGAGGAATGAACATTCTACCAATTACCGGAAAAGAAATTTTACTTCCCTACTTCTCAGGAACAGGATGACTTTAAACATGTTATTAGCTGGGGAATATGCCAAGGTCAAAAAAGGCCCTAAATCACTGTACACAGCAGTGGTTGAAAACATTTTCTGCCTGGACTTAACAAAGGTTATTTTTTTTAATAACCAGTATCTGAAAGGTAGCCATTGCTACCGCCGTTTAACAAACCACACATTAGAAGCGTAGTCCCTGTGCTTTGCAGATTTCTATTGCCCCTAGTGACTGGAATGAGGATCAGTGAAATGCTACAATCAATTCACATCCTTCTGTAACCTTCCTGCAGTGGGAAGAGAGGCCATCGACCACCCCTGCAGGAGAACAAACCTTTGAGATTGGTTAAGACTTAAAACCCACCACTATGACATTTACCACTTAATCTTACATAGGCAGGTCAAAATTTTAATATAAATTACTTTTCCAACACATAGCTTATGCATTCTTTGCTCCTTTTTTTGGAGGATTCTCAAATTGATATCTAAAGATTTACATATGACATATTACTGTTACATGGTCTAATGACTAAGAAAATTTCTCCGGTAACCAAAGCTGATTCCATATATGGTAGTGTTCTTGGCATACACTCTATATGCCTCAGACCACTTCCACATTCCTTCTATTCAGCTAATTATAGCTTGGTAGCCACTGGTGAGGATTGTGAAGACCCTGTCATTTCTACAGAATAGAAAGGCAAGGCTAGTTACTGCAATTCAGCCAAACAAAAAAACAGGAAAAAGAATAAACCAACTCCTTAAAAAGGAGAGGTACCGCACCTTTGCAAAACTGAACTGGCTCACTGCAGCTGAGCAACAGAACCACCACTGAAGCAAGAAAACACCTTGGTCTATACAGGAATTATACATTTGAACATGAGAAAGTTACAGCGATCAACTAATAGCTGCAACCTTAATTTTCATTGCTGCCTCAGAGTTTGAAACTTAAACAGTTTCTGCAACCTAATGCTAGTTTCTCTGCTCCTTTACTAAAACTATTTAGGGATTTGTTCTCCGAAGCAAAGAAATAAAACACTCAAAACACATAGGTAAATACAGCAGGACATCATTGAAAACAGCTGCCTTGTAGTACAAAATACAGTACAAGTATACAGATGTCATTAAAACATCAAAATACTATTGCTCCCATAAAATTTAGGAAACATTCTTTGCAACGGAGAAAAAATTTTTAAAAAGAAAAGTTAAAAAAAAAAACCTGTTTAAAAAGTCTACTGTGGATGATGAGAGTAGAGAAATTGTCTGAAAAGGGCACCAATGTTTGTGGCTCTTCCACTTTGTTTTTAATCTAAGATTAACAATATTCTGAATCACAGTCTACTTTTTAAAAAAGCTTAATTTTATATACATGATTATTTCCCTCCCTCTCAGCCACAATGAATGAAAATGACCTTTTTGTATACTACTTACTTCCCAATAAATACAAAAAGATTGTATATATTGAATACCAAAATAAGATAATAAAAAGGGTACACAATAAATTAAAAGGCAGCTCAAATAAAGGGCAGTCATGCAGTTACCAAAAAACAAAAAAAAACAAGAACAAAAAAAACCCAGCAACAACAAAAAAAAACCACACTAAGATTGTGGAGGTGGGGTTACTTGCCTCCTGGTTGAGAAGGTGTCGCACCCAGCCTACCTGAAAAACTTTGGAAAGAACATAGCTCCCATGTGATTCAAAGTTACCTAGGTCTATGACATTCCCAGAAATACCTTTTGATAGGGTGGGATTAACTTGATTAGTAAAAACCATTTCTACTGAAAATCCATTTAAAATATAGAAGAGGAGATCCTTGAAAACCCCAACTTTTATTCTTGAAAGACAGCTGGATAAACTGGCAAAAGCCAGCTTTTGTTGAAATTTCAAGATGATATAAAAATGCTTTCAGCACATAGTCAGCATTTCACATTCCCTTCGACTCCAGATGGACTTCAGCCTCCAAAGGGCACACTGCTTGCTTGAATCACACATCCATCATTTGCCAACTTTTGTGAGGTACTGATACAATGGATCAAGTTTTTAAAAATTTATTTAAAAAGAATAAAAGATGCTGGAATTCTGGACCTGAGGATCTTTAGTATTTGAACAAATCCACAGATTAAACTGAAGGTAGAGGAAGACTTCAGTTTTGGTTATTTCCAACTTTTCTGAGACATGTTTCATTAAAGCTCAGGCTTGTAGCCACACTGTTCCTTTTCCAAGTTTTATAGTTTAAAATCCAGCCAATCAGTGGCTGAAACAGCCGAATTAGCCACAATTCACTGGCTCACACGGTGGAGCCACAGGGACCTGGCTCGCATTCATACCCAAGCCATTTCTTGGTAATGACCTCCATGTTTAAGAGATCGGGGGGAAGAACTTTAGTGAGCAGCAACCAATCCACTCAAACAGTTTTTTCCTTGTGCTTTATGCCTGATTTTTCTTGTGCCTATCTTAGCAATCTCCAATGTAAAACTGCACTTTCATCTTCAAAAAAATTTTGCCAACTTTTAAAATATTTTAGTAGCCAATTCTAGTTCAAGGATTGACATCTTGTAAAACAATTCTGCAAAAAAAAAGACACTGGCCTTGGTCCAGATATCATGCAAAAACCACTTTTAACAATATAGATCCAGTTTGTTTCTATATTCCCAGGTGACTTCTTGAATTTATATTTCGTCCTGTCCATGATTATTTAAAGTTCCGTTCCTTTTCATGAAACCTGTACCCTAAGAACTGGGAAACTGCAAAGGCCTCTCCCTTCTCAGGAATTCCAGGAAAACCGAAATCCAAAATGCTGATTTCAATGGAGGTGAAGGGATAGACACCGCAACAGTGAGGTCTAGAGAGATCTTTAGACCAGGTTCCCAAGTACAACCGAAATTCAGCCGTTACCAGGTCTGGGTAACTGGAAAGTGCTCTCGGGCCAGCACCGTGCGGGGACCTATCCCCACACCAGGGTTGTCCTGATGGGTTTGGGAACCTCAGCTGGGAATCACACAAGCCGGGACTGTTTTGCTCAGGTCAGGAGACGCTGTTGTCCTCTCTGCAGGTTGCTGTCATCTCCTTGGAACTTTACTGCTTTTCTCTAATTGTCCGTGTCTGTTCTCTTACGGTCATTTTTCGTAATTAACTATTTTAAGTTGTTTTCTCCCTGCGGGCCTCCCTTGCTCCCCCTGCACTAGCTCACTGGGAATGAGCAGGAAAGGGAGCTCTGTAGACGAGGGGATGGGGGAGAGTGGAAGGCCCCTAGAGAAGCCGCGCGTTTCAATCCTCGTCCACTTCCTCGCCCTCAGATTCGTCTCCGCCGCCGCTGCCCGCGCCGCGCCGCTCATAAAGCTTGTCCCTCTGCCGCTCCTGGATCTCCTTCATCTCATCCGCATAGCGGCAGAAGGCGCCCCCGAACTTGCCCCAGGCTTTGAAGGGGACGGTGATGGCGTTGCGGTAGGACGGCTTCACCTCGCTCACGCGCAGGAACACCCCGTACTTGTTGCAGCCCACGTCGAAGAAGAAGCGCTTCGAGTCCACGGTGATGGAGGTGCCCTCGGGCAGCTCCCCGTAGAGGCCGCCCCCGGGGCCCCCCGCGCCTCCTCCCGGGCCGCCGGCCAGCTCGTCATCGTCGCCGCCGTAGTCGTCGATGAGCTTGGCCAGCGCGTCGCGGAACTCGATGAGGCCCTGCGCGGGCAGCGCGATGGTCTGGCCGCTCTGCAGGCCGCCGGGCGCGGGGCCGCCGCGGGTGACCGTCTGGCGGATGCGCAGGAAGCGGCCGCGCTGGTTCTCCTTGAGGTCCAGGTAGTACTTGCGGTTCTCGCGCACCAGGAACTCGCTCTTGAGCGCGCGCCGCGGCCCGCCGCCCTCCTCGGCCGCCGCGGCCGCCGCCACCTGCTCGGGGCTGCTGGGGCCCAGCTGCGCGTAGTGCTCGATGAAGTCGCCCAGGTAGTCGCGGAACTCGGCGGCCACGGCCATGGACAGCGTGAGGCGGCTCTTGGAGCCCCCCGCGCCCACCTCGGCGATCTTGAGGAAGCGGCCCTTGGCGTTCTGCTTCACGTCCAGGTAGAAGCGCTTGTTCTGGATGTCCAGCCGCTTCGACGCCAGCTCCTGCGTCTCCTGCTCGCCGCCGCCGCCGCGGGACGCGGGCTGGAAGCCGCCGGGCCCGCCGCCGCCGCGCTCGCTGCCGCTGTCGCCGTCCGCCATCTTCTCGGCCGCCGCGCCCTGGCCGCCGCCGCCGCCGCCGCCGCGCCCTGGCCGCCGCCCGCCGCCCGCCGCGCTCGCGCCGCTGCCCTCCGCCCTGCGGCTCGCTCTCCGGGGCCCCCCAGCCTCGCCGCCGGCCCACTCACTCTCTCCGGCCGCTCATCGCCGGCCTCCGCCCCCCATCGCCCCCGCGCCCCGCCCCGCCACTTCCGCCCGGCCCGAACCTGCTTCCGGCGCGCGCGCGCGTGACGCAGTTCGCCACGCCCACCACGTCCTCGCGGCCGGAACTGCCCCTCGCGGCGGCTGCGGGGCGCAGAGAGGTGACGTCACGGGGAGGGGACGCGTCCGGGGAGGGGACGCGCCCGGAGAGGGGGATGGGGCCGCGGCGGGGCCGGGGTTGCGAGCCGGGGGTGCGGGCCGGGGCCGGGGCCGGGGCCGGGGTCGGGGCGGCGGGCGGGCGCGGTTCTGGATTCCCAGCGGTGCCAGACTCGCTCACGTGCGCGCTTTAGGGAGGGCGCTCCTTGCAGGTGAGTTTTCCCTGTACGCAGTGAATATGGGTGTTTTAAAAAAGACTAGTTTTAGACAGAGGGCCAGGGAGGAAGAAAGACGTCGGTTGCCTCTCGCAGGCCCCCGAGGACCCGGCCCGCGGCCCAGGCTGTGCCCTGACCGGGATTTGAACCCGAGACCTTGGGCTGGTGGCGCTCAGTCCCCCGAACCACACCAACCAGGGCTGGAACGGGCGCTTTTAAAAAGAGACGTTCAAGGTGGCGACGATGGGGTCGTGTGAACCCAGAGCAAAGCCAACCGAATGGGACTGACGGGAACTAACCCACGGGAAGTGGCCAGCACAGTCCCGAAGGACTCGGGTTCGAAGGATCCGTCGGAGAAGGAATGGAATGTGCATGGAGACGTCACGGTCACGACGCAGGAAAACGGTGGTTAAGGCCCAACTAGGGGACGCTGAGCTCGGAAGGGCGGCGCCTTCCTTGACCGATCGGCAGGCACTGACAGCCATGTTCCGTGCTGAGTCCAGAATCCGGGCGTCGTGTGACGTGCAGGAACAAGAATGGGTTCAAGAAGTAGAAAGTGTGGCTTTCTTTGCGAGGACAGTCACGTGTCCTGGCTCTGACTCCCTTACCGGCCCTGTGATCTGAGGCAGCTGAGTAAATCGATTTCTTTTCTGGGGTGGTTGTGAGAATTAAATGTGATACAATTTAAGGCAAAGACGTTCAACTACACCAGAATCAGGACAGCCCCCGAGAGAAGCTATCCCCCTAGTCCTGGGGAGAACTGGGTGCCTTGGCTTCCTGCCTCTTCTCAGTGAAAAGGGGCTTTCTGCTTTTTTCTCTTCTAATGTGTGGCTCTCCACGTGTACACACGCTGGATTGCAGTCCTTTTTTCTCAAATACCTAGTGAATTTTATTTTATAGGCAATAAATGAGGTAAAACATATAAAACACATGACCGGACACAGAGGAAGCTCTAAGTATTAACCACCTCTGCTCCAGTTTCATAAAAATAGACCCAAGTCAGCCCTGGCTGCTGGGGCTCAGTGGATTGAGCACCGGCCTAGGAACCAACCTAGGTCATTAACCTAGGTCATTAATTCATTCCCGGTCAGAGCACAGGCCTGGGTTTCGGGCTCTCAGAAGGCAACCAGTTGATGTACCTCTCACAGATCAGTGTTTCTGGCCCTTTTTTTCCTTCCTCCCTTCCCTTCTCTCTAAAATCAAAAATAAAGATTTAAAATAATAAAAGTTAAAAAGATCCAGTCAGATCCTTTCCTAGTTCATGGGTGTGATGAATGTGTGAGAGATGCCTTGCTCAAACCTTGTTATGACATTGGAAACAACAAACAAAATTAGAATAATACATGTCAGCCGACACAAGAGGATCCAGGGGAGGACATGAAATTTTGGGCCTTGGACGTTGCAGTTTTGGAGATTTGGACCTTTTGAATCCCTAGGGAAGGAATGTGCTGTCAGGCCTCACTTGGCTTCACTTGACCCTCCTGAAAGGTGTCCATGCAGTTGCTGCTCTGATTTGCTAATCACATCACTTCCTGGCACAGGGACCCTAACATGGAAAGCTTATATACACCTCTGCCCGTTCCTTTATCTGTTGGGTTTACACTTGATCTTAGCCAAAAGGCCAAGAAGTGATCGTCAAGACATATTTTCAGAAGGAGAGTTATGTGAAGATGAATAAACGGAAACTTCATTTCAGTTGGAATAGGGAGGGTCTTTAGGGGGAGATCTCACATCCCGCCATTCATCAGTTACCCCAAACTGGGCAATATCTACTTTCCATCTCCAACAGGAAGATGTTTACTACTCCAGCAGGAAGGGGGCTCTTCTTGCAGGGTAACCACTCAGCCAATGAGAGACAGTTACCACTTAGCCAATGACAAGCTGCCGCGGTCCGAATTCCAGTTTCCTCCATGGCATCTCTGTATACAACAGCTGCTCTGCATTCCCCGCTTGCTCTGAAAAGAACGTTCCTCTCATTTGTTCTCCTGACTTATACCCTGGTTCACCTGCCATTTGACTGAATGCCCAAATTGCAATGTTTTCTTGTTCCCAAATAAACACACTTTGTTGGAGAAATAGCTATTTGTTTAAGGCCAACACATGCTTTGTTTCCTTTGACTTTTCATTTTTTAAAAAGATTTTATTATTTTTAGAGATAGAGGAAGGGAGAGAGGGAGAGAGTCATCAACGTATGGTTGCCTTTTACCTGCCTCCAGCTACAGACCTGGCTGGAGACCTGGCTTGAAACCTGGTTATGTGCCCTGGCTGGGAAATCGAACCAGTGGCCTTTGGGTTCGCAGGCCGGCGCCTTATCCACTGTGCTACCAGCCACGGCTTGACTTTTCATTTCTTTAAGCCTAGGATCTAACACCCTATCGTAATATTCAATAATCACATATTTTCAGATGTCTTACAGTTTGATGTTTAAAATGTGTGGTTATACCATGCATTTATATTTTATATTTAACTCTAGCTGGAATATATTTTGGTGTGTGGTATGGCACGAAGAATCTAAAATATGTCTTTCAAATGACCAATTGTCCCAGTACTATTTATTGAATAAGCCCTTCAAGGACACATCTCAACAGGTGGAGATGGATGTAGGTTATTTTGGGCAGCAGGAACATTTGTTCCCAGATCGCTAGGAGTCTAGTTTGGCTGGAGCCCAGGGTCTGTGAGGAGGGGTGATGCACATCAGAGAGGGAGGCAGCTGGACAGGCTCGTGGGGGAGGCCCTGACTCACAGGCGGCAGTTTGGACTGAGTCAAGGGGGCACCCCTGGAGCAGTGTAAGCAGGAGTGTGGTGCCTCCACTGTGCTTCGGGGAGGTGGCCCAGGGCAGAGAACAGCGCGTGGGCTCTGGGCTCGGTCAGGGGGCAGCAATGGTCAGGGTGGGGCACAGCCAGTGGAGAGGGAGGGAGAGCATGGGGATGTGGCAGGGGACGAAGGGTGATTTTAGAGACGATGCTGCATGACTGGCTCCCAAGGCTGTTCAGGAGGGATGAGTTCCTGTTGGAGATGATGGGGAACACTGAGCTGAGACCCGGGAGGCTGTGGATGTAAGGGGCTCCTCCCCCCATGCAATTCACACTAGCCTTACACACAGGATGAGCTGCTTCGATGCATTTTTGGAATACTAAAACTTTCCCCGGAAGTTTATTACATCTCAGTGGCTTTAAGCACCTGCCATGACTGCCTTTTGGCAAATCCAGCATGAATGAAAGGGGCTTTAGCTGTTGGCATGGTGAATTTGAGGCACTGGCTGGATGCCCAAGGGTACATGTTTAAGCAACTGTGGAATCCAGATAAGTGGAGTCAAGAACAGGGACAGTAGCCCTGGCTGGTGGCTCAGTGGATAAAGTGCCAGCCTGTGAACCCGAAGGTCGCAGGTTCGATTCCCAGCCAGGGCACATAACCAGGTCTCCAGCCAGGTCTATAGCTGGAGGCAGATGAAAGGCAACCATACATGGATGTCTGTCTCCCTCTCTCCCTTCCTCTATCTCTAAAAATAATGAAATCTTAAAAAAAACAGGGGGAGCAATGGAGATGTAGGTTTGGGAGCTGCCAACAAGCGATGTGGGTTTGACGTCGCTGCCAGGAGGCTGAGCAGAGGATTCAGGGACAGGCAGTGAGATGGGGAGAGAGAAAGACCAAGGGGTCAGATGTTACAGTTCTTGCGGAAGCAGCAGGGACACTTCCCACACGCTCTGGAAACCTGCTGAGATACACAGATCTTAACACAGTGGAACGGAGAGTGCAGCTCAAGTCTCCCTTTCTAAGTCCTGTCTTTGACCCTGCCACCTCGGGGAGTGTGGAAGCCAGATGTCACAGTGCCAACAAGGAATATGTGGGCAGGAGTATGGGGCCAGGGACTGCTAGGTGACAGGGTGGAGAAGGATGGTAGGTGGCAGAGGCCGTGGTGGCGGGGGAAATGGTCATTAACGAGGGCCTGGAGTTGGCGCATGGGGAAGGACCTGGGCCCTGAGAGGCAAAAGGTGTCCTTTTTCTTCTGAGACCACAGGGACACATGAGCGTCTGGCGAGAGGAGAGAAACGGGAACAGATCCTGCCAGAAGACCGCGTCTGTTCCAAGGGCCGGGGAGTGCAGCGTGTGTTGAGGACAGGACGAGCCCCCTGCGTGGTGGGTCTGGCCATGGCTGGGGCCGGCGGAGCAGATGGGAGCAGCCTTGCCAGGGCTGGGGAGACCCTCAGAGGGGGCGGGGGACTGGGGACAGTGGCCTCAGATGGCCGGCCCCTCACCCGGCTCCAGGCCAGGAGAAGGAAGAAGGGAAAGTGCCGACATGGTGGGGCATGCCTTTTTTCTCCTCCAAGGTTAAACCCGAAACTCGCACACCAGTTCAAGAGTCTGACCCTCCGTCATGACCACCTTTGCTTCCTTGCCTCTCATTTTCATTTCCTCCTGAGAACAAGGTGCCACGTGGTGCTCCTTCCGCATCTTTGTCCTGAAACAAGGGCGCGTTCTCGGCTCACAAAGCAGTGATTAAAGTCAGGAAATCAGCACCGATCTGATACTGTTACCTAATCAGCAGATTTGAGTCTTTTTTTTTTTTTTTTTTTTTGCCAGGTGTTCTAATTATGTCCTTTGTAGCAAAATTATGTCAGTTGCATTCGGGTGGAGGGGAGGCTGTGTCCTTTCTCTACCGTAGAACCTGTCCTTCCTCAGCCTGTGCCTTTGCCCGTGTTGACAAATCCGAGGGGTGATGGCTGATTACTGTGAGAGCCGTTCCCCACTTGGGCCTGGGGAAGTGTTCAAATGTGTTTCAGACCAAACAATTCTCTAGCCTCTACCTACCCCCCGCTTCCCACCCCCGAGGAACATGGACTGGGGAGGCAGGGAGGGTGGGAGCTTCGCAAAAGCTGAAACCGAGGCTGCCCCCATGCAGCCAGGCCCAGGGTCCAGCTGGCACCTCCAGCGACATTTTCTTGGGCTTATGCGGTCGGGAGCAAGTGTGTTCTTGCAGCGTCTGAAGAGACCGCGTCACCCCAGCGGCACAGAAGCCTGCACCGGCTGCATGTCCCGGGGCCTTTGCCTTCTCTGGGGTAGAAAACTGCGTGGTGTTGGCTCCGTGTCCCAGCCTCGGGGTGTACCCATCAGCCAGGAGCCCTCCTCAACGTGTAGCCACTCTTGGCCTTAAAAAGGCCCTGCATCCCCCTGCCCATCCCACGTGGCCTCGGGGCCCCCACAGGCGTCCGTGTCCTCAGACCACCCCGGCCTCGCCGCCCACCTCTTGCTGGCTGTGCTAGGTCACAGTTGCTGCTCTGATGTCACGGATGGAGATGTGCCTGGCTCGGGCCAGGGATGGTGCTGCTCACGGGCTGCCCGTGGCCTCCCTGTTCCCTACACACCAGGGCTGAGGTGGGGGGAGGGTGCGTGAAACCCAGACCTACCTCGTCTTTTCTTGAGGGGGAGAGTTGAAACGCCAACACAGCAACCTTAAAAGGAATAGGACCCCACCCTGGCTGGGGCGGCTCAATGGATTGAGCGCTGGCCTGTGAACTGAAGGGTCACAGGTTCGATTCACAGCCGGGACACAGGCCTGGGGTGTGGGCCAGGTGCCCAGTTGATGTTTCTCTCCCTCTCTTTCTCTCTCTCCTTTTCTCCACTCTAAAAATAAATAAATAAAAATATTTAAATAATTTTTATTTTTTAAACAAGATTTTATTTTTAGGAAAAGGGGGAAGGAGGGAGAGAAACATCAATGTGTGGTTGCCTCTTGTGTGCCCCCAACCAGGGACTCGGCCTTTGACCCAGGCATGTGCTCCCAGTAGGAGCTAAACCAGCAACCCTTTGGTTCGCAGGCTGGCGCCCAATCCACTGAGCCTCACCAGCCAGGGCTTAAATAATTTTTAAAAGAAGGAATAGGACCCCTAGAAATAGCACCACTGGGAAGTTCTCAGCCATGTGCAAAGAGGCCATGACTGGGTCATGCCGGCCCCAAGGGGTAGGGGGTGGCCTGTCCTGGGCCACCGTGGAGGCGAGGCCTCCTCCCGTGGTCCTCAGCTCAGCAGGGCAGCTGTGCTCGCAAAACCTTTGGCCAGGGCTCTCCTCCCAGCTGCTGTGGGGAGCAGGTGTTCCCCTTGCCAGTGCCCTCTTAGGCCATGTGTGGTCTCCCCATGGAGCCGGACAATGGCCATCTGTTCTGGTTTCTCGTTTCATCCAGAAAATCCCAGTGTTTTGTCCTCCCCACAGCACTTCCTGGGGACTCTGCTTCTGCCTCCCCCGCACCTTCCAGAAGGCCATCTGGCCCAGAACCCGCCCCACCTGGTTACCCGGCTGCCCTCCCCCCAGTGAGGCAGGGCCTCCCGCAGGCTGGACACCCCAAGTCTGCTGGGCGGAAAGCAAGGCCGCCTGACCGAGAGCCAGTTCCTGGCCTGCGGTAGTGACAATGAACTACAGTCTTTCAAAAACCCCTTACCTGGCGGAAGTCGGGAACCCGGGGCGGGTCTCCTGCACTGTCGGGCGGGGGAATGACTGGTTTCGTGCCCGAGGGGTGAGGTGTCTCTGCCTGTCTGCTGCTACGGGTGTTTCCTCATCAGCGAAATGCCTACTCATGGCTCCTTCTCTTTTTTCTTTTCATTTAAAATGTTACTTGTTTTTAGAGAGAGGGGAAGGGAGGGAGAGAAAGAAGGAGAGAAAGAAACATTGATGTAAGGAACATTGATTGGTTACCTCTTACACACCCCCTACCTGGGCACGGACCCACACCCCAGGCACATGCCCTGGGGTTTACAGGATGAAGCTCCAACCAACCCAGTCACGCCAACCAGGGTCTGGGCAGGGATTTTTTTTTTTTTTTAAATACTTAATTATTATTATTATTATTATTTTTAATTTTATTGTTGTTGTATTACATCCATCCCCTTTTTGCTCCCCTCTGTCCC
>PVIW01016227.1:0-17312 GCA_004026585.1 Noctilio leporinus | reverse complement strand
CATCTTTTCATATATCTGCTGGCCATTTGTATGTCTTCTTGGGAGAAGTGTCTGTTCAGGTCCTCTGACCTATTTTAATTGGATTGCTTGTTTTGTTATTGTTGTTGAGTTGTATGACTTTTTGATCTATTTTGGATATTAACCCCTTATCAGAGGTGTTGTTTGCAAATACCTTCTCCCACTCTCTGAGTTACCTTTGGGTATCTAAAATTTGTGAAGATATTTATTGGCAGACATACACATCCCTCTGTTCATTGCAGCATTATCCATGGTGGACAAGATATGGAAACAACCAAACTGTCCTTCAATAGATGGTTGAATAAAGATGGGTACTTATATACAATGGGATAGTACTCAGTCACAAAAAAAGATGAAGTACTCTTTGCAACAACATAGATGTATGTGGAGACTATCATGCTAAGTGAAATAATTCAGACAGGAAAGGTCAAGAACCATAGGATTTCGCTCATATGTGAGATACAAAACAGAAAGCAACAAATGAACAAACAAGACAAACTAACAAACAAAAGCTTATAGATACAGACAACAGTAATGGTGGTTACTGGAAAGGGGAATGGGAGGAGGTAGTAAGGGTAAAGGGGGTCACATATGTGGTGATGGAAGGAGATTTGACTTTGGGTGGTAAACACACAAGGCAAAAAACAGATGATATATCAGAGAATTGTGCACTTGAAATATATATACTGTTATTAACCAATGTCAACACAATAAATTTAATTTTTTTTTAATTGTACACTTGTACATGTATGTTTAGAGTGGCATCTTTCATAATAGTAAAAATAGAAATAATATAGCTACCTATCAACTGATTGATGAATTTAAAAAATGGAAAATACCTATGTAACGGGATATTATTTACAAACAACACCAGCAACAATAGAGAAGGATGTCATGATATTTGACACAACATGATGAACCTTGAATCCATCATGCTAAGTGAAAGAATCCAGTCAAAAATGACAATATGTATTATTTCATTTTTGGAGAATATCCAAGCTAGGCAGATCCATGTAGATTACTGGTTATCAGGGGTTGGGGCAGAGCTGTAGGTAGCATGAGTGGGACGTACATGACGTGTACAGGTTGCTTTTGGGGAGTTGGAAATGTTGTGAAGTTTGATTGTGGTATCTGCTGCACTATTGTGATTATTGTCAAAACCACTGATCTGTACTCTTTAAATGAGTGAATATTATGGTATTTGAAATGTATTTCAAAAATAAATAAAAACATTAAACCTAGTATTAAAAGCTGAAAATAGTGCCTGCCCACCAGATACCACTAGCAGGTACCTACTCCCACACAAATATAAATAAATGCCTTGCTTTTACTATATAAATAAATGAATAATAAAAGAAATATAAAAAGCTGAAAATAAAAAAATAAAGCTCTGGAGCTGGATTTCTGGATTTGAATCCCAGCTCTGCTACTTCTAGTTGTTCACCTTTGGGCATTTACTTAAACTATATGTGCCTCAATTTACTTGTCTGTAAAATGGATCAAATTGTGGTGTCTATTTTACAGTACTGGTGTGAGGGTGAATTGTTTGAGCTAGTACAAAAACAGCTAGGAAAATGCCTGGAGCAGAGTAAGAACCATATAAATGTCAACCATGATACAATCTATTCTTTAGCATATTTCAATCAGCTCTACTTTTCCAAATATAAAATTGGAACATCCTTTAGGATTAGGCAAAAGAGGTAAAATTCTTTATAACAATGTCCAAAGCACTTTTCAAAACTACACTTTGTTATTTCAAGAAGAGGTTTAAAGACATTCTCCTTAATTATTATAAATAGCCAACAGGAAGATGCCCTAAAGATTATTAGTTATTGTCTCTGTTAATGTGATCTGGCATAATCAAATGCTACTCTGGTTTTATAAAGGCCATAAACATGGCAGAGAAGTAAAACAGTGGGAATTGGCCCTTACCGGGCAGGTGTACCATAAAGGTGAGGCCTGGAAGCTGCAGAAATGGCCACGATCACAGCCGGGACTCCGTAGCCCACAGGGAACATGAGCTTCTTCAGGAACCTGCTCACGCTGGAGTAGTTGACCACTGTCAGGTTGCGTGCAGTGAGGAAGAGGTGCAGGCCCTCCAGCAGCATCCAGGTGAAGGAGGCCAGGTAGAGGTAGTGTAAGGTGCCTGCAATGATGGCGCACAGCACCTGGGGGAGAAGCAAGAGTCACCAGGTGGGCCATCAGGGTGGGGCATGGTCCCAGGACCTCTCCTATACCTTGCCACTGGGGAGAACTCTGTTGTATATGAAGGAACTGTCAAAAGAGGATGTGTCTGTCTTCCAGTTGGCTCGGTCAGTGTGAAAGGGGCTACTCACCCCTCTAACCTTCCCAGAACCCAGGGACATTTTATGAAGGGGTCCAATGCAGCATGGCCCCATGAACTCCACATTCTACAGACAGGTCAGAGGGTCCTTGGGGCAGTGTCAGTACCTTGTGCTCAGTCCTGTCAATAGCCGTGAGGAAAAGCAGGTGGGCCAGGAAGAGGCAGATGCAGAGCTGCAGGTGCAGGGAGGTGCTGGTGTTCTGGATGGGTCGGCACAGCAGGAAGGTGAGGGCCGCCAGGAGGAGGCACAGCAGAGAGAGACTCAGTCCCACGTAGGTGATCACAGCCAGGACGGGGTCCTCCTCCTGGGACCCAGCAAAGAGGAGGTACCAGTCACCTTCCTGCTCTGGTTTAATGACCCTTCCATCATTTTTAGTTTTTTGGCAGGGAAGGTGTACAACAAAGTTAGGAATGGAGGCAGAACATGTAACTTTGAGATATTTATGAACATTGTTAGAATATTCTGGGGTTCTGAATTGATTAATTCAGACCCTTGAGGAACTGAGAAATAGGAGAGTCCTCACTCAAGACCAAGGCCTGGCATTCACAGATTTTATTTTCAGTCTGTACCTGGAAACCCAGTGTCCAGGGATCAGCTCCTCACCCTGGACTCACTCACCTCATCCCAGCAACACCTGTTCCTTACAGACTTAAATCCTTGGTCAGAGAAGGAATAGTACTGGCCTCTGATGCCTTTGTTTTTAAAGATTAAAATTTTTCCTGTCTAAGTTTTTGAGTCATCTTAAATCCATGAGGAGATTTTTAAAAAACAATTTAATTTTAGTGTAAGTAGGTAAGAGAGAGAAAGAGGGAGGGAGAGAGAGAAAAACAGAAATGTAAAAATAATAAATGGAGGTAAAATGTTTAAAGCTGGTGCATCTGGATAAAGAGCAATAAGGTACTATTTGCACTATTTTTATTGTTGCAACAGATCTCTAAGATGGAAATTGCTTCCTAAATAAGTACTTATCAATAAATAGCAAGCCCTTCAGGCGAGTTGGATGCATACTAGGTTTGAGAATCTTTGGTGTAATGAGATAAAACTAATCCCTCTACCGCATAAATAACTCCCAGATCCCTAACAAACATTATCAACAGGCCAATAGGAAAATACGCCAAGAATTTAACAACTTCTTTCCAAAGACATAAATACAAATTACTCTTAATGATGTTCCATTTCACTCATAATGAAAAAGACACAGGATGTAATACAACAACAATAAAATTAAAATTAAAAAAAAGACACAAAAATTTTCCTAGATGTTATATTTAATTCTCAGATGGGTAAAAGATCCAAAACTTTGATAATGACCTTGTGGTGAGGGTGTGAGGATCACACAGCTTCATGTGATGCTTGCTGGTGGGAGTGTTCACATATGTGACCTCTATGTGTTGAGACAGAGAAATATCTACCAACATGCAGTTATGAATTTGACACCATATACTTAACTAGATACTCAAACAACAAAACAATGAAGTGTGTGCAGATCATTACAACTTTATTTGTATTAGGAAATGATCACAAAACAAAATGCCCACTATGAGAAGATTTGATATGTGATTTAAGGCACAGTCATGCAATGACATGCATTGGCAATAAAAATAATGGAGTGTCTTGTTATAGATTGGAATAATCTCTTAGGTGGAATAGATAAAAACACAAAATGCACAACAGTCAAAAATGCCACCATGTGAGTGAAAGAAAAAAAGGACTTAAAAAACAAATTCATGTATTATTTTTATATGTATAAGACAATTATCAAAAAGTGTAGGAGACACTAACAACTTTGACAAGAACTACGTGTGTGGGTTAGAAGTGAGATATAGTATATTTGTAATTTCTCTTTTATTCTGTTCAAATTTGAAACACGCAGAGTTTAAGTTTTCAATAAATATAATAATGTATATATAAATAAAAGTATGATTATTGCGCTATCTAGTGAAGTGGTAGGAGAAACCATGGCCTTGAAGGGCTCCTGACCATTGCTTATGACCCTTTTCAATCTTATTTTCATGTTGGTGATCACACTAAATACTTTTTCATTAAGATCAACAATGTGAGTCTCTGGTTTGGAGATCCAGAAGTAACCAGCTCACCTGGCTAAGAGAGAATAGAACTGTATTCCTGATCCACCTGTGCTCACTGGCTCCTCAGCCCCCTCTGACCTGTGCCATCACCAAACCATTTTTGCAGCCCCTGAGGGACCCTGTCTTAAAGACGCCTGTGGTAAGTGGAATTCTAATTTGGCAATCATATCCCTACATGCTGATGTATACACATTTTCTTCCAGGCTTTTTTTTTTTTTTTTTTTTTTTTTTTTTTTTTTTTTTTTTTTTTTTTTTTTTATTATTATTATTTAAGACCTTTATTAACAGGTGCTTGCAGTTTGTTGACTTTTTTGAAAAAATCAAGTTGTAAACTTTTATTACAAATTAAAAATGAGGTTCTTAAAAATCTCAACTTGACCAGATATGAAACAATTTAAAAACCTTTAAAGGTGTATTGAGAAAAACCAGGCTTATTTTAAAAAAAAAAAAAACACGTTTGTCATTACCAAAAAGAGACATCTTTAGATAAAAATAATAAAAACTCCATGCTGCATAGATAATGCAGATAGTTCTAGTCATCTGGTCAACGGGCAAAAAGCAAGCACTTAAGGTCTTCAGCTCCAATCTTTTGTTCATTTCTTATTGCTGGAATTTCATATTCATTTCTTCTTGTTAGATGACTAAACTGGATGATGGTAGAGATGGTAAGCTGGCATTTACTCAGCCCCACCCTGCTCAGCCTCCCGGAGCGGATGAATTTTCAGCTGGTGGATCGGCTGCTTTTGTCTCTTTGCCATCTTGTGGTTTAGGGTTTTCTGGGCGTCTGCGTCGGTAATTGAAGTTGCGGCGGTACCGACGTTGAGGTGGCTGCTGACCTTGGGTCTCATCTCCTTGATTTTCCTTATCTTCTTCGTTGCCATCCTCTCTAGTCTGTCTTTGGCTAGGAGGGCCCCTGCGAAATCGTGGTCTGTAGCCCCAATACATATTCTGTTTCACTGGTCTACCTTGTTCTCCTGCACCCTGGCTGTCAGCACCCTCCATCACTTCTCCTTGCACAGGAGGGTTGGAATATTGTGGTCGACACCCATAGGGTCTCCGCATGTAGTAAGGTGGGAACCCGACGCCTGTGATAGGGCCGGCGCGGTTGGGCCTGGCCTTCAGGAGCGCTCTCCGATCCCTCGTTCTTCTCCCCACTCTCACTGTTCTGGTAATTCTGCTGGTAATGGCGTGGAGGACCCCTGCGACGTGGATAGCGTCTATAATGGTTACGGTCTGCTGCATATTTACTGCCTTGCACTGGAACTCCACCAGGCCTGTAACATTTGCTGCCTCCGCACCCTTTTCTCCTTCAACAACATCAAACTCCACAGTCTCTCCATCTCCTACACTGCGACGGTACTTCCTGGGGTTATTCTTCTTTATGGCAGTCTGGTGTACAAATACATCTTCCTTGGTGTCATTCCTGTTGATGAAACCATATCCGTTTCTTACATTGAACCATTTCACTGTTCCCAAAACCTTCGTTGCGATGACCTTTTTGTCCCCGCCGGCAGGCGCCGCCGATGTGAGGCCGCCCGGGCCGCCACTCCCTGCGCTGCTGCCCGTGGTGCCGGGCTTGGTGTCAGCAGCGCTGGGGTGGGGGGGGGGTGGGGGGGGTGGCGGCAGGCGGCTGCTGGGTCTCGGCCTCGCTGCTCATGGTTGCGGTGATGGTGACTGGGGCCGGCTGCGGCAGCTGCGGCTCCTCCCGGATGTGATGGTAACTAGGCCGGCGACGGCGGTGGGGCTGCTCAGGGCTCTCTGGGGTCCGCTCTCCGCTCCCGCTACCGATAGAACTCTCTTCCAGGCTTTTAATCAAATGCCAATCTAGGTGCTGTTGTGATGAAATTTTGCAGCTGGAATCCAAGTCTCACATCAATTGACTTTAAGAGAAGAAGTTTATACTTGATTGGACCTTACCAGATTAGGTAAGACCGTACAAGAACTGAGCTCTTGCTGGAGAATATTTGGATGTGAGGGAGCTTCTCCTGCTGACCTCCAGATCAGAGCATAAATACTTTGTGAGAGGGTCACATAAGGAGGAATGCAGGTAGCCCCTAGTGGCTGCACGTGATCCCAGCTGCCAGCTAGCAAGAAAGCAAGACCTCATTCCTACAACTGCAAGGAACTGAAATCTGCCAGCAACCAGGGAGTCGAGAGGACTCCAAGCCTCAGATGAGATTGCAGTTATTTCAGCCTTGTAAGACCCTGAGAGGAAAACTCAGCTACACCATGCCAGGTTGCTGACCTGAAGGAACTGCAAGATAACAGGTGTGTATGGGTGTGTGGGTGTGGGTGTGCGCGCGCATGCATGTGTGTGTGTGTGTGTGTTTAAGGTGTTACATGTATGGGAATTTATTACACAGCAATAGACATTGAACAAAGTTCCTACTCAAGGCTCTCACCTGCACATCATACTGGGCCATGAGGACAGCAAAGCTGCTGAGGTGGGTGCATTGGCAGATGGTGCTGGTGTCTCTGGTGCCCAACATCCTGCAGCCTTTGGTGGACCAATAACCACTTCCACTCTGGCCACGCTCCCAGAAGACACAGAACTCCTGCTGCCTTGGCTGAAGGGTCACTGACTGTAGGAACAGGGCACAGGTGTGAGCTGCTGGTTCTGGTGCTTAGAAATGCTGACCCAGATCTTGCTTGAGATGGGCTTTCCAGGGGACATGATGCACCTGTGGAGAGCCTCCTGAACCCCAAGACTCTGCCCAGGACACAGGCCTCTTCCACACCCACAGTCCCATCCCACCAGGACTCACATGCTGGAAGACAAAGGTGACCGGGGAGCTGAGGTTCTGGGTGTTACTATTGCTAACAAACACAGAGATGACATCTGAGAGCAGGACAGGGGAGACCCCCTGCAGCAAGCCCTTGTGTGTCTCACGCAGAACTGCCTGTTCCTCAGTTCCCAGGACCAGGGGTGCCTCAGCCAGCAGCTTGCTCATCCCTGGAGTAGAGACGAGTCCCACCACAGAATACCCTGCAGGATGAGGCCAAGGTTGACATCTTGGGGTGCCAAACAAACCCCCTTCCATCTGGGCTGCATTCTCTCCTTTGACCCACCATAGCCATACTTCCCTTTAATATTTAATTCTATGTTTGTCACATCCTTGGGCATCTTGTCCCACTGAAAAGCCTCATTGACCTTCTCCCCAACCTCAGCCATTACCTAAGTCACCAAATTCCTGCACCATGTCCCAGTTCAGCAGCATGTTTGCCTGATTGACACTCAAGTTGACACTTCCTTCTCTTTCCTCCTCCACCTCTAGGGACAGTTCTGTAAGTTGTGAAAGTTACATAGGGAGTTAAGTTAGCAACTGCTCCAGCAGTTTTTGCTATAATACCATTTTGTGTGTGTGAGTGTGTGTGTATGTGTGTTTGTGTTTGTGTAAATATATGTTATAGTATATACCAAATATTATATGTAACATTATATATATACACCAAATGATGCCATATATATAATACACAAAGTTGGTATACATAATAATGGTATACATGTATCAAGCACCTGAATTTACAAGGATTATAGGAGAAACTACAAGGAATTATTCAACAACAAATTATATAACCTGAATGAAATGGACAAATTCCTACAGACCCACAAAGTGCGAAAGTAACTGAAGAAGAAATAAAGAGTCTGAACAGACCTATCACAAGTAAGAAGACTGAATCAGTAATCAAAAGTTTTTTAACTAGAAAGTCCAGACCTAAATTCTATTAACCACTTAAGAAAGCATTAACTCAAATTTCTTGTAAACTCATTTTAAAAAGAATGAAATACAGCACTACTTAAATAATTCTATGAGGCCACAATTACTCTAAAAACCAAACCATACACATAGACCAATAACTCTAAAGAACACAGATGGAAAAACTTCAACAAAATATTAGGAATAAATCTATCCAAGGATGCTCAAGACTTCCACACTGAAAACTACAAAGTATTGCTAAGGAAATTCAAAAATCCAAAATAAACCAGAAGATATCCCATGATGTCTTTCTATAGGTAGGAAGACTTAATATTTTAAACATGGCAATATTCCCAAGTTATTCACAGATTCAATGCAATACTAACAATATCCCAAAAACATCTTTTAAGCGAAAAATGAGAAAGCTCATCCTAAAATTAATATGGTTTTGGAAGAAGCCCCAATATCTAAACAATATTGAAAATGAAAAACAGAATTGGAGGACTTGCACTTCCTAATTTCAAAACTTATTACTAACCTACAGTAATCAAAGCAGAATGGTACTAACATATGGATAGACATATAAACCAACAAAATTAAATTGTCAGTCCAGAAATAAACCTATGATCAACTGACTTTCAACAAAACAATGAGGAAAAGAACAGACTCTTCAGTAAATGCTGCTGAAGCATCTGGCTATGCACAAGCAAAATAGGAAGAGGGACCAACCCACACCTCACACAGTAAACATAAATTAGCTCAAAATGGACCAAAGACCTATATTTAAGAGCTAAAGCTAGAACAATTAGTAGAAAACACAGAAGTCAACTTCATGGCCTTGGATTTTGTTAATCAACTCTTAGATATGACACAAAGTGCACGAACAACAAAAGAAAGAAAAACTAAATGGACTAGACATTATCAAAATTTAAACCACAGTGAAAAGACTATGAAGAAAGTGAAAAGAATCTATGGGATGAGACAACATATTTGCAAATCACATGTCTCATAAGGGTCTGCTATCAAATACATAAGAACACTTGTAACTCAACAAGAACCCAAGCAACCCAATTTTAAAATGAACAGGGTCTTGAATAAACATTTCCACCCCCAAAATATACTAATGTTCAACAATCATATGAAGAGATATGAAATATCATTAGTCATTAGGGAAATGCAAATCAAAACCTTAATGAGATATCACCTGACATACACAAGAAAGGCTAAAATAAAACCAAAACAAAATGGAAGTTATAAGCCTTGCTGAGGATGTGAAGACTGGAACCCTTGTACATTGCTGGGCTAGGTGGTGAGGGGCATGAACAATGGTGCATTCATTTAGAAAAATAGTTTGATGGTTCCTAAATGTTGAACATACAATTGGACCCAAAGAACTAAAAGAGTTATTCAAACAAAAATTCATACACCAATATTCAAAGGAAGTCTATTCACATTAGTCAAAGAGACGCAACAATCTAATGCCCATAAATAAATGAATGGATAAACAAAAGGTCATATATCCATACAATCAAAGATTATTCAACCATAAAAAAGAAATATGATATACGCTACAACATGGATGAACCTTGAAAACATTATGCGAGGTGATAGAAGCTGGACTCTAAGGTAATATATTACATGATTCTATTATTATGAAATGTACAGAATTAACAAATCAATAGAGACAAAAACAGATAAGTGCTAGCCAAGGGCTAGGAGATTGAGAAATGAGAACTGCTTAGTGGGTACAGTGTGCACCTCTGGGGGGAATGAAACATTTTAGAAGTAGCAGTGATGATTGTACAATTTTGTGAATGTAGTAAATGCCACTGAATTGTACACTTTGGTTAAAATGGTACATTTTATGTCATGTGAAATTTGCCTCAATAAAACAAATACCAGGTAACATTAAATTGTATTCCTCTAAAGTCACTTATTTGTTTTTCAAGCCATTTCTATTTTATCTTAAATTATTCATTAAATTATTTCATCTACTGATAATAAAATTACAATGAAAATGTGTAGAACTGATCATTTTTCCATTTCCTTTTAACCTTTTATTTTAATATGTCTATGAGAGTAACACAGAGATGAAAATGTGACCACCCAGCTCTGAAGCAATTGGAATTGGAATGGTGGGGAGGGGAGGAGGCAGAGTAGAGCCTGGGGCAGACCAGGTTACTTCCCTGTTTTTTCAGCTTTACAGCAGGTCCACGGCCCATTGGGCAATTTCTTGCTCAGCTCTCCCAGGACGCGCTCCTGGCCAGCAAGCAGATTAGTGGCCACACAGTGCTGCTCTGAGTGTGACAGGGTATCCAAGTCCCCTGGTGTCTCCAACAGCTCATGCATCGCCTCTATGATTTCCTGTGGGAACAGGGACACAGAATCAATGGATTTTGTACCTCAGTAACTTCAAGAAGTGTCAGAGGCTGCTTATGTGAAGTAGGAAGCTATGACCCTGTGCAAGCAAGGCATGGGAAGTCAGGCCTGTAAGACTTGATGAGAAAACCGGGAATGCAGGAGGCTGGCACAGCCCATACCAGCACCTAGGGGTCTCTGGGGTGAATTAGGCCTTGGGGAATGCATGATATCCTTTGAAGCTTGCTCTGTTTTGACTAGTTTTAGAATAATGCACACCAGATGTTCAGGCCAAACTTACGCACCCTATCTTTTGTACCAAATTGGCAGCATCCTACCTAGCAGACCCTGACTTGAAGCAGGTCTCTGTGCTACTTGAATTGTTATCTGTAGATAGTGTCAGTTCTCTGTATTCAGCACTGCTTGACATTGATGGATAAGCTATACATGTATACTGTACATCCCTTTGTGTGTTAAACTCAATAAAAGCCCAAGGGAGAGTTTGTTGGAGATACTTCTCCCCTAAAGAGATATGCTGGCTCTTTTGCTCCCCAGGCAGATCATGCGCTGGTAGACTCATTTCATCCACAGCAAGGAGGGCCTTGCTGGATGAGGTCGCCCTCAAAAAAGACCCTGCCCACTCAACCTCAGAGGACAGACCCTAGAGACTATCTGTTTGGGGATAAAGGTGGTCCCAGAACAGATTCCCTGGGTCTTTGCCAGTGCAATCCAGCCACTCAGAGGTCAACCTTGTTTGCAAATGCCAAGGACAATGTAAAGCAAAAAAGGAGCAAGAGGAAAGGTGTTAGTAGGCTATGTGGACCTAACAATGGGAACAAATACTTACGTGTCTGCTCTTCCCACCCACCCTGGTAGATGCAGGTCCTGAGGGTGGAGCACCATTGTGTTGGGGTCTATCTCTTCCCAGAGCAAGACTTCCTCAGGCTCCTATGGGATGCCCCCATCTGCCTCCCCTGGGTCCTGCCCTTACCTGGATGGTGTCCTGGGGTGAGGGAGGCTTGGGGTCTCTGCCCAGACCCTGAATTTTTTCAAAGAAGCGGGAGAGACTCTGGGGAAGAGGAGATGAGGGGTCAGAGCCTCACATGGGTGGAGCAGCATGGGGGGAAACAAGTCCCTGTTGGAGTCACTCACCTGGCTCTTGATTCCAGGGGGAGGAGTCCAGGTGGGGAAGGGGAGCTCTGCAGGGGACAGAACAGGTGCTCATTAGTGTCTTTGTGTATTGGAGGCAGAGTCTAGGGTCAGGCCAGGTACCTTCACACTGGGTAGTATTTTGTTTATTCAGGAATCCGGGTTTGGGCACCCAGCCTCTGTGGCAGCGGCATATGTATGAGCCCAGAGTGTTGATGCAGTTGGTGGAGTTGTCACACTGTTGCTTCCGGGTGTGGCACTCATCCACATCTGGGGATGTAAAGAATGGAGTCAAGCCCTGCCTGTCCTAGCTGCATCAGGCCCCTTGCCTCTCCCTGCCCCACCCCCTTCCCCAGCGTAGTGCCCCTCCCCCACCCTTGGCTGGAGGCGATGACAGCTGGTGACTGCACACCCCTGAGTGGTGGACTCAGGTTATGGGAGGTGGGCAGAGGCCTGATGCCTAGCAGGTGAGCCCCTCCCAGAAGTACAGGTGGTGAGATACTGAAATACCTTTGCCCCAGTTAGTGACTAGCTGTTTCCTGGAGCCTTCCCCCTGATATCCCAGCTCCTTTCCCGGGACCCCTCAGGTCTTTTCCCATTTAGCCTCAAAGGAACACCTGGCACAGCAGGGCACCCCCAGCATTCATTCTGCTGGGTTCCTGTGGGTGCCATTGACTATGAGATCAATCAGATGGTTTCAGGTGTGGGTCTATGGGAGTGTGGGACCTGGACTCCGAACCTTCACAGACGGTGTTGTCTGGGCCATTGGGAGACCCAGGAACCGGCTTCCAGCCTCCGAGGCAGCGGCACGTGTAGCTGCCCATGGTGTTGACACAGCGGGCGGACTTGTGGCAGGGGTTCTGTCCCGAGGTACATTCATCCACATCTGAGGACACAGCCAGAGTGTCAGGCCCTCCCTCAGCCCACTGCACGCATCCTTCCTTCCCCTTCTCTCAAGTTCCTTAGCAGTTCCCACCAAGGACACCCTGCTACACTCTGCTACAAGCCACCTAGCCCATCACGATACAAACTTGTGATGACATTTTTCACTGTAAAAGCACCATAATCTATCACACAGCCTCCCTGCAGGGTGGACAGGGCAGGACTGTGTGTGTGCAAGCGTCATGCCAAAGCTGTGTCCCCTCACATGCAGTTCAGGAGGCACTGGCTGGGGGGACCTGTGATGGACTTAAAACTGAGGAGGCTGCAGCACTGACAGCTGGCCCCATGTTGACACTGTGGGTTGTGGCACCGCCACCATCCAGAGCTGCACTCCTGCCCTCGTTAAAACAGAACCAGAAGCTCAGCCCTGCCCGGCCCAGGTGCCCTCTCCTCACTGCCTGTGCTGAGGACACTCCATTGCTAAATGCTCGTTAGGGGAGCTTTCTTTAAGCTGGCTCAGCAAAATAAGATGTGGTACATTTGTGAGATCTGAACTCCCAACCTTCACAGACGGTGTTGTCTGAGCCATCGGGGGACCCAGGGATCAGCTTCCAGCCTCTGCGGCAGCGGCACCTGTAGCTGCCCACGATGTTGACACAGTCGGCGGACTTGTGGCAGGGGTTCTGTCCCGAGGTACATTCATTCACATCTGAGGACACAGCCAGAGGGTCAGGCCCTCCCTCAGCCCACTGCACCCACTTCTCACTGCCTGGCACTAAGGACCCCACTATTAGTACACAGGCCACCACTTGGTGACCCTCAACTTCACCCTCAAAGCATCTTATGGTGGCCTCCTTGCAACATGGACATGGCAGACACCATAGTCTCCAGTTTACTGGTGGTGAATCCAGGAGGGAAACTAAGTTTGTGTGCTGCACGTCCTGACCAAAGCCTCCTCCCTACTCCCTCCTGAGCCCTGGCCTGTGTTTTCTTTCTGGGAACTGGAAGTGACACCTCCCTGGGCTTGCATGAGACAGGGGAGGAAGGGGAAGTGTCTGGGGGTGCTCACAGGGGCTCTGCAGAAAACCCCTGGCACAGAAGGCCCTGGCACCTTCCTGGTTTGTGACAAGACCTTTCAGGGAGGTGAAGCCTTGGGCAGGCCTATTACATAACAATAAAAAAAAAAAAAAAAAAGAATAAAATCTTGTAATTTGCAACAGAATGGATGGCCTAGAGGGTATTATGCTAAGTGATATACATCAGAGAACAATGTATACCATATGGTTTCATTTAAATGTGGATTCTAAAAAACAAAACAGCCAACAAGCAAAAGAAAATAAAAACAGACTCATAGAAACAGAGATCACATAGATGGTTGTCAAAGGTTAGGAGGTGGGGAATGGGTGAAAATGGTGAAGAGAAACACAGTCAATATTTTGTAATAAGTTTGCACAATGACAGTTGGATACTAGACTTAATGTGGCGAGCACATTGTATGTATATAAATGTAGTGGGAAGTAGGGCTGAAGGGCAGTGATTCAGCTTTGGAGCAGTGAAGGCACCTCTTCTGATTTTTTTCAAGGCCTCTGGACTGGCAGGACGAGGTGGGAATCCACGAGTGAGCAAGGCCAGCAGTGGGCAAGGGCTGGGTGACTGGAAGGGAAAGCGGATGCTGAAAGCCAAGGGGTGACAGGTGTTTCTGTCGTCTGGCCTCTTGGGTTCCCACCAAGGACACAGACCTGGGGACCTGAATGTGACTCAGTCTCTATATCCTGTCCCACAGTGGTCTGGGCCCCCAATGTGCCTCGGCTGACCTTCTCAGGAGAGGGTCCAGTCTGAAACAAGGGTCCCTTATAATGTCCTCCCTCATCATCTGGTTTAGATGGAGTTTCCTTGTTCACTTAACAATCTAAGTTTGAAGCAGGGGTTGACATCACCCTGCCCAGCACCAATACAACATCCTCCTGGGTCCCGGGCATCTGACCTGCCCTCTCAGGTATGTGAGTTGAAATTGTTGGGATGGATCAGGGTGGAGGAAGCCTTGCTCTGGGGCATGGACAGAGGATGAGCAGACATAGTGCCAGGAAGCATCTTCTCCAGGTGGGGTTGTTGGCGAGGAGCAGGGGTGGCCCAGGACTGTGGGTCTGCTTTGAATCTCCCTTCCTCCCATAATGCTGGGTGTGATTCCAGGGCCCATTGAGGCCTGGGGCAGAGTATGAGAGAGCTGAGATGTGGCCAAGTCCATGTGGGCTCCAGTGGGGGCAGAAGCCATCCTGGCAGCCACTGACTGTGGTGAAGAAGATGGATATTGCTCAGGAGCACAAGGTACTGTGAGCTCATGAGTATCTTAACCACCCCTTTTTGTTTTATGAAAATGAAATGGCAGGCTGGCAGGAGGGACATTTCGTACATCTGGAAGTGCCACTCTATGGAGAGTTTGGAGCCTTAGGGCTCAGAGAGGGAGGGTTGCCATGTAGGTGCCCAGGATGGCCCTCTGCTGTGGAAGAACGTGGGACAATGGACTCCAAACCTCAGGGACAGGGAGATGGAGGATGCAGGGTCATCCTTACCTTGACATGTGTTCTGACTCTCATTACTGAACCTGGTTGCCCCAGAAGCAAGCCTGTATCCAGGTTTGCACGAGCAGTAGTAGCTCCCCTCCGTGTTCTGGCAGTCTGCCAGTTTTCCACAGGCCACTGACAAAGGTGGCCCACACTCATTGATGTCTGAAACAAAACAGAACACAGGTCACTTTGATGTTTGCTTGTGTGTGGTGGGGTCCATGTCATCCTGCTCAGGCCTGACACAACATTCTCCTGGGTCCCGATCATCTGTGTTGTCTTCACGTGGTGACCCAAAATTATTGTGGGGCAGTGTCAGGGAGGTCACTTCATGGGGAAGTAGATGGAGTTTGAGCAGCTGAAGAGTGGGGACAGGTTACAGAGATTATTAGTGAGGGACAGGGCTCACCCCTGAACCTCCCCCCTACTCCCGTGTTCTTGGACAAGTTTACTGGGTCTATCGGAGGCCAGGAGGCCTGAGAATGTATATGGTATGGCTGAGCTCATGTGCGCTGCAGTGGGGAAGGTCAGTCTGGCAGTCACTGATGATGGTGAAGACAATGGATATTGGGCTGGAACACAATGTACTATGAGCTCCTGAACTGTCTTGAATGCCATCCCTCTCTTTTGTTTTTTAATGAAAATAAGATGCCAGGGGGACCAGGGACTGGGGGTGGTATTCCAAAAAGAAGTGACCCTGTGTGCAAGGTTCTGAACCTGGGGGTTTGGGGAGGGTGGGTGACCAGGTAGGTGCCCAGGACAGTTTTTTTGTTTGTTTGTTTTTTAGTGCTTGAAGAAAGTGGGACAAACAATCTCAAATCTCATGGACAAGGAGATGTGGGTGGTTTTACCTTGACACGTGTTCTCACTCGCTTCACTGAACTTTGTTGCCCCAGAAATAAGCTCATATCCTGGGTCACATGCACAGTGGTAGCTCCCTTCTGTGTTCTGGCAGTTTGCAAAATTTCCACAGGGTATTGTCCAGGGTGGTGCACACTCATCGATGTCTGGAACACACACAAGAAAGGGTCACCTCCTCACAATGTGAGTTCCCAGAGGGCCCATACTGTGGAGTCTAGCCTAACCCCACCATAGGCAAAGGACAGAACTTAGCTCCTAGATGGCACTCCTAGGACTTGGCTGGGCAGAGCCAGTTGTTCCAGTGCCTGGTGACCTCGAGTCACCTCTCCTGCCTGGGCACCTAGATTCAGACACTGCTGTGTCATGATGGTGTTGGAAGGAGGCAATGACTCAAGCTGAAAACTGTCCACGGTGGTGCTATTTGCATCCTTGATGACCTGGGGATGGCCAGCAGTCAGGGTGGGAGTGGATGTGAAGGCCACCCTCAATGCTGAGGTCGTGGAGGGAGTTGTGGCTGGGGGCTGTCCAGGATGACATCATCATTCACACCTGAAGATAGAGTCAGGTGTCTGGCCCCTGCTCATTAACACTTCCACCTCCCATTACTCACAGTGGCCCAAGAACACCCCACCCTCCTTGTCAGGCACTCCCCCAGCTCACAGGTCAGCCCTTTTGAAGATGCCCCAAGATGTGCCATGGAAAATCTTCCTATCTTGACCCTTGGAGGAAGTTCCACTTATCAGTGCCCATCACAGATATGAAATGAGGAAGCAGCATGAAGCTGCCCACAGTTGAGTCACTGCAGTGTTTCCTTGCATCTTATCTCTCCCTGTTCTCTAAACATGAGAGAGATGCTCCTAACCCAGGCCCTCTTTGAGTAGCTCCGGGATCCCCTGAGCAGGGGCTGGGCACTGTTAGCTAAAACCAATGGTTGAATAAGAACCACATACATAAGAATGCATCAAAATGCAGGGACTGAATGGTAGATTATATATTCCAACCAGGTAACCAAACACTTGAGAGCCTGAAAGGGCCAAAGGCTTAATAAGGACTGATGATATTATGAGTCAGACACCTGGTCTCTCCCAGATCAGAGTTTCTTCTTCACACCTGTGGATTTCCTTTCTAAGTTCCCTGGCCCAGGTTGTGGGTGTCAGCAACCAGGACAGGACAGGTGGCATTCACGTTCATTCCCCACCTAGGAATTGGAACTTCTCTACTGTGTTCTCAGATGGTGACAAAGACTAGACACCTGTCTTCACATTTGACAGGATGGGGTGGAGTTGAATGAGGGAGAGTTGGAAATGACTTGTGTTGGACTAGAGGACTTGACAGTGGGAACTGCCTCAACCT